>VZUI01089476.1:0-25919 GCA_013401135.1 Cettia cetti
TCCTTCCCTCCTTCCCTCCTTCCCTCCTTCCCTCCTTCCCTCCTTCCCTCCTTCCCTCCTTCCCTCCTTCCCTCCTTTTCAGTTACCCCTGCCAGATTCCATCAGCCCTTTTAAAATTCTCCAACCATAGAAATCCACTTCTCTGGGAAGAACAAAAAAAGTTGTAAAACAAATTGTGCCATTTCATTGCCATTGTTTGGTGGGG
This sequence comes from Cettia cetti, assembly GCA_013401135.1. NCBI lineage: Eukaryota > Metazoa > Chordata > Aves > Passeriformes > Sylviidae > Cettia > Cettia cetti. The sequence goes on from VZUI01089476.1 coordinate 206, forward strand.
GGGGGAAAACCCTCTTTCAAGTCTGGAGGGTGATATCACTGAGACACAAATTCCCTTCCAATGTGGAAAAAAAACCCCAACTCTAAAAGAAATGCTTTGTCTTTAGATTGTTTTGTGGGGGCTTGCTGTCATGGGCTAGTTTGGGAAATTGGGCTCTGCACATCTGTAATACTGAGGAGGGTGAGAACTGACTCACAGTGGTTGTGAGCCACAGTACCAGTGTTTTGCTGGGTCCCTTCCAGCTAATTAATTTGACACCAGAATTTCTGTTGCTGGCTGTCACAGCTGCTTTCACATTGAGATTGGTTTGCAAAGTTTGGCAGGCTGACAAGCAGCCCCAGTTCAGCAACTTTGCTCTGATTCAGCCTGGAGTGGGAGGGAAGAGGGAATTGGGCCTCCTGAAATGTTCTGCTAATCAAGAAGCAGGGCAAGGGCAAGGACTCTGCAGAGCAGAGGGTACAGAGGAGCTTGGAGTCAGATGCTTCATGTTTTTGCTTTTTCTTTGATCCAGAACAAAGCTAACTGGCACTACATCTGATTAGAGTCCTATGGGCTGTTCTGAGGCAGCACTGTGTGTGTATATGGGTGGGAATCTTTCTTCCCTCATTGTTCCCTTGCCCAAAATCATCACCCTCAGGACTTGAGAGCTTTTCTTGTCAGCTGCCTTAAGAACTGTAATGCCTGCACCCAGCTCCAGTCTACTTGTGGGGAAAGCAGAGCTGCCTCGTTTTTTTCCTGCTCCTTTTTTCATTCTTATTTTTCATCTTAATGTTCTTCTTGCAGCAGCTCTAGATCCACTCAGCCAGGGGATGCTCCTGCAGCCTGCTGTGGAATGAAGTGGAGAAACAGCCCCTGGAGCTACAGAGCTGTTTGCTGGAGACCTGTGAGGCTGGTCCTGCTTGTCACTAAGCTTTGCCAAGGGATTTGGTGACAGTAACAATCCAGGGACTTCTGGTGGAGGTGGGTGAAGCAGACTGGCTTCTGTTCTCTAGCAGAGGGGTTAAGACCTCCTGAAGTAGTGCTGGCGAGAGGGGTCAGACTGTGCTGATGGGATGATGCAGGAGTGGGCACCATTTGATCATTCACAAGTGAGGGGTGTGTTCCGTGTGACATTATCCACGGGGATGTGCTGCTTTCAGAGAAAAATGTATTTCCCTGCCATGGAAAACTTCTGTGGAGCAAATGCTTTCTGTGCTCAGCCAAAGCACCAAGCTTTTGGTACAAAGCTTCCAACTGACTTCAAGTGTTGCTCCAACACTGGCTGACTTCCTCTTACGTTGAGCTTGCTGCTCTACAGAGAACTCTTAACCTAGGTTTGGTATTTTCAAGCTGAGTTTACAGCAATCTTTTAATTTTTTCCAAGCTGAGTGGAGTACACCATCTAGAACTTCTTGCTGTGTTTTGTGAAAAGTTCATGTCACCCCTGGCTTGGGAAGGTCCTGTTTATCCCCCAAGTGTTCTTCCGGCAGCAGCAGCTTTCCTTGTGACTGGCCTTAAACTGCCTCACAGTGCAATGGTGGTCTGCAAAGTCATTTTGGAGGTGCTCCATCAGCATGGAATGTGTTCCCTCTCATCCCTACACCTGCTCTCAGACCCATTGCAATGCAGGGAAGGGCAGCAGTAAAACTGCCCTGTTCTGAGCAACTTACTTCAAAATTTGCCTGAAACTGGAGCAGGTTCTCACTCCTGCAAGAAACGACCTTGGAGATCCTGACGGTTTGACTATCCCACTTCTCTTCATTTTAGGTCTAAACAGCTTGGGCAGCTTTGAAGGCCTTCATCCCACTATTTTTCACAAAATGTGCTGTTGGAGCCTCTGATTTCCGTGCAGTTGCATTGCAGGAAGCCAGCAGTGATATCTGTGCTGGTGGCATGAACACAGTCCTAAGGCCTGGGCTGGAAATGCCACAGCAGCCTGTCTGATCCTAACTGGAAACCTTGCTGGCATATCAATGAGCTCTGCTGCAGTCACAGCCTGCGATTGTGGATTTATAGGGAAAGTGATCAGATTAATTGAGCAGCAGTGGGAGTGTTCAATTACACTGGCTCTGATTAATCACCCTTTGTTGAACCATGTCAGCACACTTCCTACTGCCAAAAGCATTGCCTGAGGTGTGTGGAGCCGCAAGGCCTTTACTTTAATCGATGGCAAAGCCATGCACTCCTCAGCACCAACAGTTCCTCTCCTGCCTTGTTGATTCTGTGGAGAAATTTGCAAAAGCCTCAGCCAAGTATTTGAAGTCACTTTGCTTTTGATTCTAAAAAAGCTGGGGTGATGAGGGAGATCTTTAGGAAATCAGATGGTGACTTGAACTTGTCTCCTTGATACGGTGACATCAGCTAGCATCAGTGTAACGTTGCAAACGCTGTCACCTGAAAGTGATCCTGCTAGTGATGGTGTGCTTTCCTTCCACACACATTACCCCAAAGGATGGTGATTTGAGGGGATCTCTGGGAAAGACACTAAGTTGGCACCAGAGCTTCTCCAAGGTGCTCCATCTTTTCAGCCTGCTTCTCGTGGCATCCCCTCCCTTCATTACAGGGCTGGAAGCAATATAAGCTTGTGTGTTGGGAGTAAGGGCTACTTTCCTTTCCCACCTTCAAAGCCATGTCCAGGGGCCATGAAAGGTTTGGGCTGCTGAGAAGGTTCCATGAAAATTCTGGGCTGTGAAGGTTGTAGGAGAGCCTGAAGGGAATATCTGAACACATTTGTAGCCTCTCTCTACCCCTTAGTCCATGCAATAACCTCGTCTCCCAAAGTAAATATTTCTACTTTTCTAAATGCTGCTCCTTGTGATCACATTCCTTCTGAGCCCTCGTGTGTCCAGGTAAATAACCTGAGCCCTTAGGGTGGGATCCCCCATTCTGGTTCCAGGTGTGTGCACAGAGGCAAGTCATTGCCTTCCACACTGCCCTGATGCCTCCCTGCCCTGCAGAAATCTCTCAGCTGACTGTGTAAGATGTCTCTGGTATCTTGGTATCTGCAGTCACTAGCTTGATTCTCTTTATCCAGTCCTTTGCTCCCCTCTGGAAGCAACAGACCACAGGTCAAGTTTTCACAGCAAAATTTCTAATTGCTCCCTAAGAGCAGGGCTGTCTGCTGTTGACTTTCAGCCCTGTTACATTACTGAGGTGCTCTTTAATATCATGATTGTGATATTTGGGTCCTCTTCTAAATGAGGGCTCAGTGTCATCACCAGATCTCACTGCCTAGCTTCTCTTTCTGTCTGGGTCATCAGCTAAAATGATTTAATTGCTTCCAGTCCAATGAAATTCGATTCCATTTTTCTTGCTTTCTCCTCATTTGTTAGATCCTGTCCTGTTAGCGTGACCATGACATAAAATTCTGGTTTCTGTGCAGATTTCTCTCAGGGGCTGACAACACTGAAGTTGCTTTTACACAAAATATATGTATGACCAATCTCCTCACAAAAATATACACAAATCTATTTGTACCGTGTTCCTGGGTGAAAGGAAGAACCTGGGAATGAGTGTGTGGGTGGCAGCCTGCTGCATAAGCAGTGCTGCTCTTCCAGGCTCTGCAGTAGCTAAAGATGTGCTTTCCTGTCCTCTGGACTCAGGTTTTACCTTCCTAATATCATGTGCACATTAAAATAAGCAGATGCCTATAACTTACGAAATTTTATAAAACTCAGTGCCTTTTGCTTTATCACAGGAAATGATATAAGCTGATATAATGATGATATAATGATAGAAAAGTCAGAGATCTCATCTATATTTTTCCTGTTTTCTTTCCAATATTTGAGTATTTTTGCTTTGAGAATTCCAAATTCCTCTTCCTTTTGATTACCAGTTGATATCTAAACCAGACAGTCCCTATCTATGCTTTGACTCACACCCTTCTCCCTGTCCATGTTGCTTCTCGAATATGGACAGTTGTCCATGCTCCTCTGTGCCATCCAGTTGGAATACTGGCTGCAGGGGAGGACTTGCTCCATTATTTGGAGGTATCTCCAGGCCACCAGCTCTGTTTTATACCTCATCTCCCTCAAGAGTAAAGACTGAGACCCAGGTCTGCCCACTTCCATGCAGCTTCCCAGCTGGATCCTCAGGGTCTTCACCACCCTGCTTAGTCCTGTGCCTGAATCAAGCACTTTCTCTTTTTAGGTTACACAAGAACAGATGCTGGGAAATCTCAACTTTCCCATCAGAGTTTTTGGTCCAGTTCACAGCTTTGTTGTGGCACAAGATGTCACATGTCACCTCCTCTTGCTACTGGCACACTCAAGGCATCCTCTCCTCTGCCGTGGGTGGTTAAGCTTCTCTGCATTACACAGTATTTCTGGCACAATAAGAAGACACACAGACTATTACTGTGCCTCCTCCTGGTGAGTTATTTCAATGCTTAAAGCCTGTGGCTGGGTATGGAAGATTTCCAACATCACCAGTTACTCACAAACTGCACACAAACAGATCCCTCACATTATGGTTTTGGAAATATTTCCCCCTTGGGCTTCTTCATTATCAGTTCAAGACAGCAACAATACAGTCCTATATCTGAATTATGAATGCCAGCCTCTGTCTGCTGCTGTGCAGCCATTCAGCCTTGCTGGGGGTCCTTACATGGGTTTAATCCCAAAATGAGTTTTGAGGAATGCTGCCAAACTTTTACAACAGCACCAAAGTCGATGAACTGCCCTTCTCTTGTAGCTTTTTATTATTTTTATTTGTCGTGTGTTTTTTCTTCTGTTGAATAATTCAGCTAATAGGCTGGCACTGGAGTGCTTGAGAGCTGCTCCCTAATGAGGGAAGCAGCTTGCCAGCTTTTTATCTTTCCAGTCGTTTGACTGCAAACCCAACATTATTAACAAATCACCATGGAAGAGCCGTGGCAATGCAAAACAAAATGTTGTTGTCTTAACTTAAGGGCAGGGAAGAAAAAAATAAACAAAATAAAAGAAACCCAAGCCCTGCCTGGGAAAACAAAGTGTGAAAGTGAAGCATGTGGGGAAGGAAGTGATGGTAATAGAAATCTCTTTGCAACCTCATTCTGTCTCAATATCTGCAAGCAGGAAACCTGGATGGGAGAAAGGAAGTTAACTTGCTGAAGAGACCTAATTCAGAGGAAGAGTGTAGGTGTAGCTGTTGGCAGCTCTGTTTCTTGCCATGTTTTAACAAATAAGGGTTTGTATAGAAAGCTTTTTTCCTCTTTGCCAACTTTGTTATTTTTTAAAGAGCTGGATAATTTATGGTCCATGTGATAGAGATGGGACTAAAAAAAATAAGTATGCGATGCCTTTTTGCACATTGCTGAATCCCCTTTAGAATGACACTGTCATCATTTTGCTTTGAGTTTGTTCATGAAGATCCACACTGACATATTTCGGATAAGCAGTTTAACCTGTGGTCCTCTCTGCATTTGTCCTTTCCTGGATGCCCGGGGTTCAGCAGCTCTGGGTGCCTGAGGAGTCCCACTAGGGGGGACATCTTCAAGGTCCCTCATCTCCTTTGCAGGACAATCAGTGCCACAAGTAGGGAGCAGGCAGAAAGTCAAGCTGATGTGGCTCAGATGATTCCTCTCCCAAGCCTGGAGCTTGTCTGACACCAAAAATCTCATCTCAAATTCCTGCCCAGTGAAACTCTGCAGCTGAGCTAAAATTACACCAAGTGCTGCAGCTGAGTTTGACGTTGTTAAGGTTGTGATGTTTTCTGCCACACAGGGAAGATAATCATCTTAGGTCTTGGGGTCAAATTGTCACCCATGGATGTAGGATGAGATGCTTAATATGATAAGAGGATTTTATCTTAAATACTGACTTAAAAATGTACATCTAAAAACCTCACACATGGCAAGGTCCCAGTTATACTGTACAAACATGGATCCAAAAGATTGTTCTGATCTCAGGAAGTGTGTTTTCTCATCTCTTTCCTGTTACATTGCCAGCATTTGCACAAAATGCAGAACTCTAAGCTGAATGGTACAGCTGGGCAAAATTTGGCACTTCTGAATTGAGCTAACCTGGCTTGATTGGAAAATAAAATCCCACTCATCTGGCCTGTAATTGCTATTAAAGGGTCCTTTGAAGATACAAGGCTGAGTTAAATCAACCTTGCTGTATGGACATCCAGGGAATTGCATCAAATTAGAATGGTTAAAGATCTGACTTGTTGTGTTTGCACTCAAAGCCCGGAGAAGGGAAATTGAGATGAGCAAAAATGATGATGGTAAGGAAAAACAGGGGAGAACAGACAAAAAGAGTGATTGAGAGCTCATGGAACATTGTTCAAAATGGGCCCTCAGGGAATGCAAGCTCACAATTGTTGCTTCTGGAAGACAGATCCCCTTTTGTTTGCATGGATGTATTGCTGAGCACGCTCCCTCTGCCTCTTGCTTGCTTATAATGTCTCCTGCTTCACATCAGTCTTGCTCATGTCTCAGTCCATCCTTCAGCCACTGGTGGCAGGAGATGAAATACCCTTTGCTTTGCCTGGCAGGGATGTGTGTGATGTGAAGGCAGATGGCTGCCAAGATGAGCATTTGAGAGTGTCTCCACATTATTAAGTTGCAGCTGCTGTTTTTGCAATCAGAGGTGATGGGAGGCTTCCCAGCAGCAGATGGAGCAGATGGATGAAAAGGGACATGTCTTGGTGGGGTGTGATTAAAATCCACTGGGATGGGGTGAGCTCAGTCCCACTCCAGGCTTAGGCTTTCTGTCAGACAGTGGGATCACAGGAATGGGTTTTATTCTGCCTGCCCATAAAGGTGGTGACCAGGAGCTTGCTTTGATGCACCAGTGTGATCCCACTGTAGCTGGTTGAAGCCAAGCTAGTTTCTGTTGTTTCTTGCTCTCTTTTCTTTGTTTTCCTCTTACTGCTGCATTACCTTACTAAAAATACCTAAAATCATATCATTTTCTGAGCTGCTTCCTCTGCTTGTTCTTGTTCCAGGCACAAACATCCATCTCTCTCTAAACACCTCTCTCCTCTGCCCAAATTAAGTCATTGCTTCAAAGCAGAACTTCATCTTTAGGGAACCTGTTATTCCATAGTCCTGACTTGCCTCCTCCTGAGCTAACAGGAGATCTGGCCCTCAAGACAGGGGTCTGGCTTGGTAATAGCTGAGGGGAAGGCTGATAATGCCATCATCCTCCAAATTGGATGTGGGAACATCCTGGCTTCCTGCTGAGAATTAGAAGGGCTGTTTTGGGTCAAACTGAATCCTGTGTGACTCTGGATCCTTTTTCAGTCAGAGGCCAGGAGGACATGTTGAAAGAAGAAATGTAATTACTGTTCTTTTCCTGCTGGTAACCCCAGCCTTTGGCAACCAGCAGCTTAAGCACTTCATGTGTGCTGTGCAGTCAGGAAAAGGCAGAGATTTCAGTTGTTTTAATGAAGTTCAAAGACCTCCTATTCCATGTTTTCTTCCTGTTGGATTCACCCATGGCACAACCCTCCTGCAGTCCCATGGCTCAGAAGACAGGCTGAATTTTGGCTGATGTTCTTGAATCAGGATGTTTCAGGGTGGGTTCTGTCAGTGATGAGTGTTGCTGTGTGCTGTCTCCTGAAGTTGTAAGTTGGCAGGCTGCCCTCTAGATTTGGATTGATAGCAGAGGTGTCAGAATGTGGTGTTCTGGCTGGGAGCTTTTCATGGAAAATCCTGCTCTTCAGGTGAAAGGAAATAGCAACAAACAAAATGCCAGCTCAAGAGTCATTGGAAAAGGACCCTTTGATGAAACTAAGTTGATGTAAAACAATGGAGCTTTGCTGATGATGTCATGAAAACTACCTCAGTTCAGAGTGACAGTGGCCTAAGGTGGTACCTGACTGGTGAGCACTGCCATGGTTTAACCCCAGTGGGAAGCTCAGCTCCAAGCAGCTGCTCACCTCCCCTGTGTGGGATGGGAGACAGAACTGGAAGAGTAGAAAGGTGAGGAAACTCGTGGGTTGAGATAAAAACAGTTTAATAGGCAAAGGAAAAACACCATGCACACAAGCAAAGCAAAACGAGGAATTAATTCACTACACCCCATGGGCAGGCAGGTGTTCAGCCACCCCAGGAGAGCAGGGCTCCATCATGTGTGATGGTAACTGGAAAGGCAAACACCATCACCCCAAACATCTCCCATTCCTTTCTCTTCCCCCAGCTTCATATGCTGAGCATGACTCCATACGGTGTGGAACATCCCTCTGGTCACTTGTCCTGGCTGTCCCCTCCCAGCTTCTCATGCATCCCCAGCCTCCTTCTGCTTTTCCTACCACCCTGGTGGGGTGGTAGGGAAAGCAGAAAAGGCCTTGACTTAGTGTAAGCAGTGCTTGGCAACAACTAAAACATCAGTTAGCAACATTATTCTGGTACTAAATCCAAACCGCAGCACTATACCAGCTACTTGGAAGAAAATTAACTCTATCTCAGCTAGAGACTAGAGTGTCCTGAAACCAGGACATCACTGAGATACCTGGATCCCAGGGAACATGCTTAAGGGCTGATATCAGAGCTTTTGCACAAGGACACAACTGAGTTTTCCCTGTGTTTTTTCTACAAAAGAAGCCTTGTTTCTGGAATGGGATGGAGAATGACCTGACAGGCAGTTTAGGATGGGGTGAGGTCCTTCTTCAAAAGGCAGGTATGGAATCTGTACACTGTCCTTTCCCTAGGATGCCAATAGGGTCAGTTAGACTGCACACGACAGCTGTGCATGGAGCTGTGTTCTGTGCTTCTCTGAGATCAGGTCAAATTTGGTTCTATTTCCTCAAAAAGTGTATCCCCCATTTAAAAGGGTTTTTTTTTTTTTAACATTTAGTTACAGCCACGTATGCAATTGCATGTTTTGTGTGTGTGTTTGCACACACAATCACTCTAATTCTGAGCGTAGCTATTTCCTATCTGTTGTGATCTGACTACAGCAAAAATTAAAATAAAGATTAGATTAGTTACCGTGGTAACAGCTACCCCTACTTCATATGACGCACAGATTCTGTGAAGCAAAGGAGCTCATATCAATTTGTGCTCTTAATTTTTGGGACACTCAGGGCTCAGCTCTCCCCAGGAGGTCCTCTGATAAAAGCAAGTGATATCTTCCCATTCCCAGCAGGCTTATCCTCTTTGACGTTTGGTGCATAAAAGCTTCAGAGGTGCTGACACCATCTCTTGGTAGAAACAATCTCATTTTCGTTTCAATTTATTTCTTAAAACAACAACAGCAAAACGAGCAGGAGGATGAGGAAAGAGGTCTGGCCTAGGGGATAGTGAGGCTGTGAGAGGTGCATTTGCCCCCTTGGGAAAGGGAACAGCCAGGGTCTCACAGGGCATCAGTGAGGAGGCTGAGTGAGTTCTGTGGCTAATCACTAATTGCTAATGAGGGGGAGAATTGTCACATAACATCAACGGGCATGAATTGGCAAAGTGTGCAAGACAGGGGAATTGTCAGATGTGCTGGGCTCTCGGTTCACTTGTTCTCATGGCTGCACATCAAGGTTTTAAATGTTTCTGCTTTGTATTGAAGAAAAATAAACAGCCTTGAGTGGATGCAGTCAGACTAATGATGTCTTGTGGTGCAGATGTCACTTGTTGCATCTCCCAGCTATGGGATGTTTGAAGGTGTAGGATGAGATGAATTGTCAGGTCTGCAGGAGAAGAGCACATGAAGAGATAATACACTTGGCTGCAGTTAATGATTGCTGCTGCGTGTCTGCACACTCCACAGGGATAATGGGTCTTGTTGGTTCCTGCCCATCGGGCACATATTCACGTTGTCTTTCAATCTGCATCCTTGCTCCTTCCTCAGAATTTATGCCAGAGCTATCACCAGTCCCAAAGTTGCGCCTTGCAGTGCAAAGGGCACAGCTGTGAGCCTGCTGATAATGAAAAGGTGAGAAAGGAAGGTCTGGGGGGTGCCTCTGCCTGCACTCTTCCCAATTTCCTTTCCATTGTTCCCTGCCATTTCTGTCTCTGTCACCCTAACAAACATATTTTAAGCCCTCACTTCCAGAAAAAATTGCTGCCCTCGGGGACAGCCTAAAAGCCCCCAGACCAACCTAAAAGCCCCCAGACTTTGGCAGGGTGTTTTGAAAAGGGGAAGTTGAAAATAAGTTTAATAACTTTTCAGCTCTCTGTGTCTGTCTCGCTCATAAAAATCAATCCCTGTTGATCTGTCTAGCAATGTGTGAACCTGCCTGATAGCGCACCTCAGCCCTCTCAGCTGGAAGCCCAGCTCAGGTTTCTTGCAGCCTTTTCCAGGGATGCCCAGCAGCATGGGCAGGACTGGACCTAACAAGGCTGTTTCTAAAGCTGGGATGAGGAACCAGAGGCTCTTGTGAAATGTCAAATCTTCCATTGTCCCGACTTTCCCTTGAAAAGCATTTAGGAAGAAGTTCCTTTGGGACAGTGGCACAACACGCTGAGGAAGGACAAAACGTCCCAGCTCACACCAGAGCGGCAGCAGTATAGATCGAGGTGTCTGTGCTGTCACAGCTGTGAGAACAGAATATATTATGAGTGCTAATTATATTAATTAAAGTTGTGCTACTGTTTGTGGGAACATTTCCAGAGAGGAATGCAGATTTCCCCCATTGTTTTATTTCCAGACAGAAGCTGGAGGCCTGACAGGGGCCAAGTCTGTACAGCACAAGAACATACGTGCAGCGATTTCTGAAATGTAATAAAATACCCAAAGTATTTAAAATATGCAGTCACTGAAAGCAGTATTCCTTTCTTTTGGATTAGTTCCTTAGAGATTTTAAGGCATGAAGCACGTTTGCTTTCCCTAGCATCCTTAACTTCAGCTGAGCACACAAATGCCTGTCCTGGGAACTGCTTCGTGCCTCACTTTACCTCCAGTTTCAAGAAAGGAAATGCCATAATTAATCTTCCTCTGCCTCCTTGTTTAATTTGGGACATCCTCTCTTCAGCACCTTAGCCTGTGTTTTGCACAGCCTAACACAACGGGACTGTCACTTTTTCCCCCTGGCAAAGCAATGTCAGCCCCAAGGAGGTGCTCCTCTGTTTGCTCTGGGGGAGTCTGGGGCTGAGGAGGGCCCCTGTGGCTTCAGGGATGAGCTGTGCTGTTTATTGACCTTGCAGTTCCTCCTCCTTCCAGCCCCTCCAGCTCAGCAAAACCCCAAGAGCATTTCGTGGGCAGCATGGCTGTAGGTTTCACAAAGCTCTCCCCGCTGTTTGTTCCTTTTTCCTCCTTCCCGGTCACCGGGGCCCCGCTGCTGAAGCTCACAAGGCACCGAGGGGCAAGGTCCTTTCTTGCGCAGCGCTCTCGCCTTGGGGAGGAGTGGGAGGAGTGGGCTGCCTCTCCACACAAGTGCTCTGTTCATGGGCTGTTGGGGGCTCTGGCAGCGATGCCGATGCCTTGTCGCTTCTGCTCTTGGCTTTATCAGCGAGGTGAGCTGCCGTGGGGCTGGGATGGAGCCACTGCAGGGTACCTGAGCCGGTTCCTGCCTGCTGCTGATGCAATCGCCTCGGCTGTCTCAGCACCGAGCATTTGCAGAGCAGCCTCAGGCTGACCTGACCCAGAGCGGCTCGTTTTCTATCTGCATTCATTTAACAGTAGCCAACTCTTGCCCTTTCTCCAGCAAGAGCATTCCTCCCTCTCTGCCTAGCAGCCTGTTTTCTTAAAAACTTGTGGGAACACAGCCTCTCTCCCAGACTGGCTGGGGGTCCTGTGAGCAGTAAGAGAACCTCGTCCTTTTCTGCTCTGAGCAGCTGGATATTTAATGCAGAAGGTGAAGCAAGTGGAGGGGCCAGCTCTAGTAAAACCAGTAAAAAAAAAATCTCTTTTTAATTAAATGTCATTTGTAAAACTGGCAAAAGCTGATGCAGGAAGCACGATGTGTGTGCTCTGTGCAGGTCAGCAATGCTTGTTTGCCTGCTGGCTTCAGCCCCTGGAATTGTATTGTCATTCCCCCTGTCTCACCGAGTGAGAAAACCTGCTCAGCTCCCTCCCAGCTTCTGACTTAAGGAAGAAGAGTAGAAATAGATTTTGGGACTGGAAAAGGGGCTTGTGAAGACTTTCCTGCTGCCCCAAGGTAAGTTTGGCACATTATTAGGATCAGCACATGTTTTTCTACATTACTAGATGCAATAATTTTCATCTGCTTGTCTTTACAAGCAGCAGATTCAGATCAATCAGTTGGTATATGGTTTGCTACAGAGAGAGAAAATGAGGACAAAAACCTCATCAGTATGATTTGGGTGAGGGAGAATGGTTGGGAAAAGAGCAGTTTTAGTCCTCAGCCCTACTGCAGCCTGGTGACAAGATCCAAAAAAAGCCACTTCATTTCAGCATGTAAAAAGGGCCAGGGAGATTTCTTTTGTGGACATCTGAGCTGTCTGTCAGCACCTCTTGTAGTGGCTGGATCCTGTCCTGAGGAGCAGATGCAGCTGCACTGACCACAGTGGTCATGCCACCCCAGTAATCTTTGCAAGGCCTGAATATGGGACACTGACCTGGCCTTGCTCATCAGAAGCAAGGGAGCAGGCAGCAAGGTGTTTATGATAATCCTGCATGTTCTCCCTCACTGCTGCAGGCCCTCTGCCCCAGCAGCTCTGGCTTAGCAGTGTCTAAAAGAGGGATTGCAGCCACACTCTCTATTGCTCTCCCTAATCTTCCCCATTTCCAGGGACATCCAGCTCTCTCTTTGTTTTGCTGTTTGGTGTATCAAAGATTTGTGCTTTTCCATCTTTCAGCTTGGTACCTTTCTGAGCAAATGTAATCTAATGCTTACAGCAGATTTTCTGAGGCACAATGTGTTGTCCTCCCAGTACAAGCTGTCTCTGTTGGCTCAAAACTGCAATAACAATTATCTTTAATAATCTTTCTTGTTCAGCTTGTGTAAGGGAGCTTAACTACAGAAGATGAACTTGAGAATTTTCCTAGCCCACTTCTGATAAGATCCCAGGCTGGCTTCTATTTCCTACCCCTTTGTAATAATTAGTTGGTGGTGAAACCTGAGTGGAAGTTGTCTGGGCTCAGAGATATGATGTTCGCTTCCTATGACATATGAAAACAGGACAGTGGGCAAAAAAACACCAGGTCACTCTGCTCTCACAAGATTTACAGAGACAAACAGCAGCTCATCTTCATCCTGAAATCATCACTTGCAAAGTTGGAGCTTTTCAGGTGGGATGTGCCAGCTGCAGTCTTGCCAAGAGTTCTGAATCAGTGGCCAAACAGTTCAGCTCAGCAGGTGACGAAAATCTGTTTCCATCTTCTGCTTTCTAGTCACAGATCTCCACCAAAACCAGTCACATCTCCCTCATGGCCTCTTTCTTTCCCCCGGCAGCCTTGCTCTGCTCTCACAGCCCAGAGGCCCAGGATGGTGTAATCTGTGCATGAAGCAGAGAGAGGAGACCAGTGTGGGGTTCAAGGAGGCTCTGGGTGGGGAAGAGAGGAGGGAATCATGCTGGTACCAAAGGGTGATGGAGCCCCTGAGAGCTCAGGTCTGGCAGGGTGGGCTGGGATGGTGTTCTGGGGTGAATGATCTTGGTAATTCCAGAACTGTCCTCACCTTCAGCCGGAGGGGTTGCTCTGGCTGGGGCTGATGGGAAGTGCTGGCCACAAAACTGCCTTGTGTCATTGAAAATCAGGGAGAAAGAGGAGAAACAGCATTTCTCACACATCTGTAGAGTGCAGGCTCTGGGGATTGCACCTGGGCTGTGGGAACATTACAGGATCCTGATTTGTAAAGGGCTTGCAGGCTGACCACAGGTTGCCTTTACCCCTTTGCTCTCTGTGGGCTCACCTGTGGGCGAGCTGAGCTGTGCTGTTTGACAGAAATTGCTTCTGACACTGTTTATGTCTCTGTCTGGACCTAGGAGACCTGAGTGAGTGCCCACACAGCAGGGCTGGGGACCTGAATGCAGTGGAGGTGGGAGCCTGCAGTGCTGGAGACATGAGACTGCACTCCAAAAAGCATGAAAAATAGCTTAAAATAATGTCCTTAGAAGGGTCTGAAATACAGTGGTGCTGCCCAGCCAAGAGAATTTTACAGAAAGCAAAAGAAAAAAAGGTAAAGTGTGAGCTTGGGCTCATTTTGCAAATTGGTCAATGAGCTGAAGTCAGTCTGTGTCCTTCACATCCCAGTGAATGGCCCTCAGGCACTGGGTGTCCAACCTGTAACATTCACTGGGTGTCCAGGGCACTCAGCAGGGAAAATAAGGCTGCAGCAGGTGTCAGAGGTGATACCTTGTTGTGGATTCCTTTTCCAAACAAACCAATGGCTGTTCTGGTCTCAGCCTTGCTGATTTCCTCCCACCAAAAAACATCTTAACAGCCAAATAGACCTGGCTATTTATGTTGGGGGTTGCAGCTCTCCTTGAGAGTCTAAAGCAAGCTTAAAAATCCATTTTTTCTTCAAGATGGAAGCCTTCAGTTTGGAGTCATATCTTTGTGTGATCTTGATTCTCTCAGGCTTGGTATCTGCTTGGGATGTCTGTGGGTTTTACACTGAGTGTGGTTTCCTTCAGTAGCTGCTGAAGCCTTTTAGGGGCTGATGCTTCTGTGGGATCTCTGTGGCCATCTCCAGGCTCCAAGGTCTCTGCTGGAAAGCTGGGATCTCTGCCCTCTTTCATCCACATTCCAGCAGGCTGTGGGACCTGGTGCCAGTCCTTGGGCAGTCTAGGAGGAAAGCAGGCATCCAGTCTCTGCAAAAAAAATCAGCTAAGATTCATGAGATCTAAGATGTTTTGCGTGGTTTTCTTGGTGCAACAAGGGTTGGAAAGGCTTCTGATCAGCTCTGCCTGGTTCTGCTCCTCACATCTCCACCCAAGGAACCCTGGGATCCAGTGCTGGACAGCAAATGCAGAGCAGAGAGACAGCTCCCTGCCTCCAAAAAATTGTGACTTTCTGGTGTGGGTTGGACTTTCTGGGCTCCAAGTGGGTCCTCTGTGTGATTTGTGTCTCTGCATTGCTCCTGTCATCTTTTGTCTTTGGTCTGTGCACTGTCCTGGCTGCATTGTGATTTTTCATGCTGCTGTTAGCAGCAGGAAGCAGGACACAGGCTATGTTCAGTATTTTCTCAGTGAAATCAGCAGCTTTCCTGGCTCTGCCCCAGTCTGGGTGTTGATATGTTTCTCTCTGCTCCAGGCTAGAAGCAGCACCTGCAGAGCAGTCAGTTCTGAGATGATACTTACTGGGCAGCCTGCTTAACAAATTACAGGTTGAGCAAATTAAAAGCAAATGGAAAAGGAATGATAACAAGCAGAAGGGGTGGTTGCTGGCACTTTCTCAGGGTATTTAATTCTTGGCTGATTCCCTGCTATTTTTGTCCATCTTTAACTCTGGCTTCCTCCTTTCGCTTTGCTGCAGAGGGATCTCTGGGTGCCTGGTGGGGCTGGATGCTGTGGCAGGCACCTGGCTGGCCCCTGCTCACTGCGCAGTGGGGTGCAGGCTCAGAGCATCACCTCTCCCTTGTCCCATCCCCACCACACCTGGCTGCTCACTGATTGCCACAGCCCCGTGGCTGCTCTGAAATGAGAGCTCTGAAATGCCTGGGCAGAGGCACGTGCCTGTTGCTGGGTCCAGCTGGCAAGGGGATGAATAGGTCTTAATTATGTTTTTGGCCAGGTTTCCCTCAGAACTGAGTGCTGCTCATGTGTCTTTGAGTATCTCCCTCTCTGTTCATCTCTGCCTCGTGCTGAGGGTGCCCTGCCCTTGCCCTTCCTTGTCCTGCCTCCTGCTCTCACAAGCACTGGGAGTATGGTTGGGAGGGATCAAATAAACCATTGAATTCTGCTCTGGGAGATGGGAAAGCCACATCAAAACCTGAATCAATGTGTGTGGCAATTCTGCCTTGGAGGGGCCAGCAATCAATCCAAATGCTCTGGTACCTTACTGGCATAATGCTAAATCCCACAGAGATTCCTGCCACCCCAAAACGGGATTCTCTCCCCCTGTTTTTCTCCTCCTTCCTGGAGAGCAGAGAGTGCTTCCAGGCCACCCAAGAATCTCTCTTCTGGAATTGAGCCTCAGTACTGAGAATATAAAACTTTGCAGCAAACCCATAAATTCCCATGTAATGTTCACTATGAATTCTCCTGGATTATACTGCAAGTCTTATTAATCCTTTCTAACAAACCCTCCACTCCTGGTATAACAAATCAGTCATAAGTTATCTGGGAAAGGGCGTTGCATTAATTTTTTTTTTTAATTATTTCTCCTGCAGTCAATCCATTTGCTCCTCCCTCCCCACACAGACACTTCTGCCACTAAAGGGTATCAGAATCAGCTTTATGTTTTCTATAAAACCAGGTCATTGTCAGTTCAGGCCCCCTGCAGCTGTTTCTATTCCTCTGGTCATTCAGATCACTGCAGACTTGGAGCAAGGTGCAGAGCAGCAGATTTTATGGCTGGATAGATGATCCAGGGAGATTGAGAGGCTCCAAATATAATTAGCCCTGTGTTGCAGAAGGGGTGAGCAAGGTGCAGAGAGATGGTGGCATTCCAAAGCTTCCATGTGGGATTCAGGGCAGAGGCAGGAAGAAAAGGGCACATCCCCTCATTCCCAACGCCACAACAACCTTTTCTCAGTCCCTGTCTGGTGCAGGAATCCCTGCTCTGTGCTGTGGGTGGTGTGGTAATCAGCAGGAACTGAATAAAATCTCCTGACCAGGAAAAACAACCAGAACGATGTTGTGTGATGAACACAGGGAGGGCTCAAGTTTGCAAGTGCCTGTTGATCCCTGGGCTGCTCCAGAGCCCCTTGAGAGTTTCCCTGCTGGGAGCTGTGGTCATCAGGGGCCCTGGCCCTTGGCTCCCTGTCAGGAGTGGGCTGAGGCTGTACAGGAGCAGATTTGGAGGAAGCAGAGGGGTGAGTTTGATAAGAAAAGCATCTCTGTGTGTGCTGCACTTGTACACCCCCTGGATGACCTGCTGGGAGATCCCTGGAGGGAGCAAACAAGTGAACTGAACCCAAAATGCCAGAGAACAGCACTCTGGCTGAGCCAAGGGCTGAACTGTTTCCTTAGCAGCTAGGATGTTGCTGTGTTATGGGGGATAAATAGTTACACCTGAAATAATGCTCATAGATTTCCAGGCATTGATCCAGCTTGGCTTGCAGGTCTCAGGCCTGGAAAATAGGCTTGAATGGTTATAAAAGGTATAAATTACTTTAAATTAATCATTGATTTAATCTCCCTTTCCAGAACCTGGGATCACCATGCTATTGAATCAGGAATAAGCTGCAGTTGCATAAATAACTATGAAAAATGCACATACTCAGTACTCTGGCTTTCTGCTCTTTCTATGAAGCACACACCGTTTCCCACTGAGATGAGTAGGTGTTGTACAAGGCCCAGCAGCAAGCAGAAATCTCAAGGGAAGTGCCAGTGCACTTTCAGTCCACCCAGCACCAAATTGCATCCATTTGCAGCCAGCAGAAGATTCCTCCTGGGTCAGGTAGGGATGGGGTGAGCATTTGCCTCTGATTTTATAAAATGTGGGGTTAAATGTGGCAAACTCCCAGGTGAGCCAGTGATCCTTCTGTGCCTGGGGATGCCCTGAACGTCCTCGTGGGTGATATGGTGGTAAAAGCCTGGAGACAGAGAAGATGTGGGGCCCTTGGGAAGGTGAAGCTTGTCAGGAGGTTGGAGGCCTTGGAGAAGAGGCTGGAGACCATCTGATGAGCTTCTTCCCTGCCAAAGCAGTGCTGACTGCTCCTGTGGGCAGCCTGGGAGCTGGGGGAGCACAGCGGGAAGGCTGGGGACACAAAGTGGGAAGTCCCCCCCAATAATTCCATTGGAAGAAGGATGACAGCGAGGTGATGACTAGGCTAGAAAACTTGCTAAGGGAGCAGAAAGAAGCAATAAGGGAAATGCTTAATAATTTACAGACTTTTGTGAAGATGTGGCAAGTCACTGAGCTACTGCAGTTAATGAGGTAGCAGACATGAGCAGGCTCCTTTCAGCATTCCCTGAGGATGCTCCAGGCCTCTGCCCTGGGTGCAAAGGGAAGCACATCAGCTGAAAGCTCTCCCCGAGGTACCTAATGAGGTGCCCCTTGTTAGCTGAATCTCCAGAGCTGCCTCTGTGTGTGCTCCCCGCCCGTGCCATGCACAGTGAAACTGATCCGTGGGGCTGCTAACACAGTTCAGCCCCTAATTGGGAAGGGATGGGAGTGTGCAGAGCCAGCTCCTGAGAAGGGATGAGAGAAGCAAGTCTGCATGGAAACCAACAGCAGTCATTAAGGATGGGGTTTCTTCAGTGGAGAAAAACTCTGTGCTAGCTGGGCAGGGGCCACAGGTCAGAACTGCAAATGAACACTGAGCAGAAGCTCAGACCCCCATCCCTGTCTCTGAGGAGGCAGGGAATGTTCAGTCCTCATCTTACCACAAAGCCAGAAGAATGCTTCTGTACCCCCTGTCCTCTTTTAGAGCAGTGAGTGATCAATCAAAGAGCACATGTGAAACATGAAGGGGAACCTTGTGTTCAGAGGGGACCCTTTCACTCTTTCTATATAGGCACAGAAACAGTCTCCCAGTATCTTTCTATCAGCTGGTTTATTCATTTTTCTTTCTTTTCCTTAATCATGTTTGCAGCATCTTGGGCTTTTCAGAAAATGGCTGGTGAGTTCATCCTGTGTCCAAACACGTTGCTGTATTTTTAGGGCAATCTCTCACTTGCTGGGCATGAGAAATAGTTGCAGTTCCACCCTGGCTTTGTTAGGTCCTGCAGGTCTTTTCCCAGCAGTTTGCTCCAGCACCTCCCTCACTCAAACCAGTGCTGGCCAGGCTTTCTCTCCCAGCCACAGTTTCTTAGCCACAGCCTGAGCTGATGGTTTTTTTTTATTGTACAGTTTGATCTTCAAGATGTTGGATACAAATTTTTTCCAATTTGCTTAAAATGGGTGGTGAATAATTCTAGGCACTACTTCTACTGCCCAAGGAATAGACAAACAGAGACTCCTCACACAGACAGGTTAAGTGTCCCTTACTCTCCTTTTACAAATGATTTAGTGTGCAAAAGTGTGAAACCCCTTATCTTCTGCAGACCCTAGAGAATGCTCAGCTGGTGGCTGCCAGTCCCCTTGGCAGTGGGATGGGTTGGGATGGGGTGTTCACAGTATCTTTGCAGCTGTGCTGTGTCTCTGGATGATGCACAAACTCTGGGAAGCCTCTGCACCGCAGTTTCCTCCTGTGCCAAATGTGGGTATCACCATTCCCTGTGCTCTTTGAGACAGAAATCCCTTACATCCATGTTTATAAACACACATTTGGTCCCTGAGCTCTGTGGAAGGGCTGAAATGTTAGTGTGACAAAAAACAGACTGAAAGGTGATGAGGGAAGGGCAGCATGGCTGTGACCACATCTGTGCTGCTGGAAAAGTGCTCCTGGTGAACCAACATCTGCTTTCAGTAGCACTTTATGATTTCTTGGCTCTACTTGCTAAAGTAAAGTGTATGTCAGTTTTAATCAGAATTTCACATTATCCTGGAAGAGATGATATCTGAGCACCCTGTGTTTAATTCTCACTGGTTTGGATCAGGCTGCTGGGTGAGGAGTTAGCAGGGTCTCACTGATGCTCATGGCAGCTTTTCCCTGCCTGCACTGTCTGCGTGTGGGATGGGAGAGGGAAATGGTGCAATTTCAGCATTACAAAATTAAACAGCACTGAACAGTGTCTCCAGAAAGGTGTCTCTGCCTGGCTCCTGTCCTGCCCCATCTGTTATTCACTCAGCTGCAGCAGGTGAGCAGCACTTCCTCGTATCTGCTGGCAGAGTTACAGGCTGGTGGTGCTCACCCAGATCCCTCTGCTCCAAACCCACTGACACAACCCCTCCTGACGTGTCTCTGAAATGGTGTCACAGCAGAGAGGAACATTTCCTGCCTCGCTGCTTCATGGAGCCCATCACTCTGTAAGTGGTGTGGTGAAACAGGAGCCTCTGCTGGGTGCCTGCAGTTTAAAAGAGGTGACTGCTCTTTCCAGAACTTGTCTGACTTGGGGTACCTCACCTCTCTAGTTTTACACCTAGATAAAACTCTGCCAGATTTATCAGATCACAGTGCTGCTTTCTGATGAGGGTCTGATGCCAAAGCCTGCTGAGCTAATCATGTATGAGCCACCATAATTTTCATAGCACATAATTATTGTGGGATTTCCTTTTCTTCTCTGGATCCTGCTCTTGAAGGGACGTCTATCACAAGCGGTGAATCTCAAACCTGTGGGAAGCAGTTGCTCTGTGCAGGTGGTTATGGGGACTTGAGGGTGCTGGGCTTCTCTGTGACTGCTGCCCACAAAAACAGGACTTCTGGTGTGTGGTGTCTGAGGCCTGAATCCCTCCTGACAGCAGGTACTTGGAGGGAGAGGAGAAGCTGCTCACAGTGCCAGCTGATGATGCTGGGAGGGCCAGGTAGGAACTGAGAGGCAGAAAGATTAAGTGTATTAGGAGAGAGGCTTTGTGGCAGAGCTAATGAGTTGGAGTCGAGGGCTTTAAACAGATGCTTTCCCTGGGCTCTGTGTAAAATAAAACTTGTGCAGGCACCATGGTGCTAGGCAGGGTTTGACATGATGACCTTACAGCCACTCCACTGGAGGATGTGATTAATGACCTGTGCTTTGTCATGGTAAAACTTGATAGCCCACATTGAGGTGGCAGACATCTGCTCTCTGCCAGAGGGTAAATATTCACAGGACAGCATCCTACTGACCTTCTTCACAGCCTGCTGAAGTCACTGCAACCACTTCCATGAAGTTCTGTGGGATCTGGATAAAATCTGGATGAACCCCGGAAGGATCTGAACAGTCTGGTTCTTTATGTACCCCACAGTTGAGGAGATAAGATACTCACTGAGAGGCTTTTCAGACCTTCACATAAGGCCTTCTAATTCTTTAATTTTCAATTAATTCTTGCCTATATTGCTGTGCTGAAGAGTTAAGGACTCACCTTGAGAAGTGTTCTACTGTTATACTGCAGATCATGGGGGGCCCAGGAGTTTTGCAAGCCACAAAAACTTATAAGAGATCACACTTGCATCCAAGATGTTAGGTATTTTAAAGGGACATGGACTCTGTCACCCTGACATTGCTTCTCTGTCTCTCTTTCCAGGTCCTAATCATCCTTGTAGACTGCCTCAGCCCTTGGGTGAAGACTGTTGAATGAGAAACAAAAATGTCAACGCCCTAAGCAGTGACAGACTGATCAAGGACATGTCTCCTCTTCAGACAGAAACACCATCTGTTCATGATGCTGAATCTGACATCCCTCAAAGCAAGATTTTCCAGGAATCCAAACTGGCGAGAGTAATGTGATTTGTGCTGCTGGTAATTAGTATCTCTTGTGGTTTGGCATGCTACAAGTTCACCATCAGGTGGATATAACAGGCACAAATTCAGTTTCTTTTTGTTGGCTCACAAAGCAGCAGCAGATCTGTTTCAAAGGGGGTTTGGTCTCCAGATCCAGGGATAGGTTGAATGTGCAAAGTGATAATCTCTCATTTTACTCATGGTATCTTAGCCTGCTTCCACTGGGAAATCCATTCTGTTGGTCTAAATCACTGTGTGGCTGCTTTTCCCCACAGGGATGAGAGAAAAGAACATATTTGCATCTGAGGCTCCTGAGGGCAGGTTTGCAGTCAGGCTCTGGTGTTGTCCATGGCTCAGCTGGGCAGCAGTGCCTTGCTCAAAGGGGCACTGGGGTGCCTGGATGGACAGGAAAACTCTGTGGGCAGGACAATGGATCCCTGGGTGGATTTGGGTCCCAAGTGGGTGATGGGCTCATGTGTTCCAGCAGCCACAGTCAGGAAGTGGCACAGCTGGCTGGTCTTTCCCTCTGTGTGTAGGGCCCAGCTCCAAGAATTGTTCTCTCTCAGATTCCATCCTCTTTGTTTTTCTTCATCATCAAAATTCCATTGCTGGTATGTGATGCCACCTGAATCCCATCCTCAGGAATGTCTTCAAATTCACCTAAGGCATACTCCCAAAAGCAGAGCATGAATCCTCTTGGAAGAACAGTTCCCTGCTCACATGGTGCCTCGTGTTTGGGGCCTGACTGTTCCCAAGTACATCAGTGGCTCTTGTGGTGATACCCAAATGCAGATCAGATGTATTGCTGTAATCCTCCTGGAGAAACAGGGGAAAATATGGAAAACTATTATAATATGTAATATGTAACATCCTACATATAATCTCTAAAATGTGAAGCCCACTCTGATTTCAGTTCATGAGGAACAAACAGTCCTTCAACTAAAATCTCTGCCAGCACTTCTTTTAAAGAAGATGTAACTCTGAAGTGGTTGATGAACAGCATTTGAAATGATTATGTAGAGCATCATTGCATGATGGGCAGTGTGTGGGTTTGTCTCTTCCAGATCAGCTGCACCTTGGGGTGCTCTGGCTGGCAGAGAGAACCATGATGTGACAGGGGAGGATGAACTGGGTGTTTGCCTCCTGGGTGAATAAAACCATGAAACTTCAGGCTTTCTCTTCCAGTGATGCTGCTTGCTAATTAGACTGTCAGTGGGAACCTTTGAGAGCTAAAGAGAATAGACCCAATCCTCCCTGCAAGGTAATTAAAAATATTTGCCCCTGGCTGATAACTGACCCACTGATTTCCTCCAGTTTGAGAAAGCTTTATAAAAAATTACTGAGCTGTTTGTGTAACAGGACAGCCACATGTACAGATGTTTCCTGTCCACTAACCTTTCAGTGTTGTGAGAAGATGTCATAGAAAGGAGAAACTTGTTTGAAATTCTGGAAGCCTGTTTAGTTAATTTGCTTGTTTGTTTGTGTGATGAGAAATTATTAAATTTATTAAATTTATTAAATAAATACTAAAAAGAATAAAAATTTATTGAATTTATTAAATTTATTAAGATTATTAAAGAACACAAAACACAGCAGTGTTCTGGTAGACCAGCAGATCAGAGGGTAGGGGCAAAGTTTTAGTGATGCTGAATGTCAGGCTGGTGGTACCTATTATTCTGCCTCAACAGCTGTCAGTATCACAGATTAGGACAGTGGCAAACCTAGAGCAAGGTCTCCTCCCCAGATCATTCCCAGGGAATAACATGGTGTGCCTGGAGCTGCAGCTGCTCTGTTGTGTTTGACAGGTCCAGCTGTGTCTGTGTTCTGGGTCTGAGCACATTAATACTGGTGTTGTCCACAGTAGAGTCCTGTGATTTTAATTACACAGTGTACAAGGAGGTGTGTCCATGGCTTTAAATCTTCTGCATAGTAATTTCACAGCTGCCTCTAGGAATGACAAATACTAAATTTTTTTGCCTCCTTTTTGATGCTATAGACACATAAACATTGCAGAAATGAGCCTTTGCCTCTTCTGAATTTCCAGAGGCAGCACAGAGCACAGAACCATGAGGATCCTGGCGTGGTGCAAACTTTCACACAGACACGATGGCATTTAGAGTTGGTGTGGAGCAACAGCAGGTCCAGCCTGCCATTTCCCTCCCTTAAGAGGCAATTAAACTGTAAACTCACATAGAGTGCCAGATCTGGAGACCTCATGGAAATCTGCAGGGGGAGGTTTCTGCAGTGACCTTTGTCTAATGATCTTGTTGAGGGCCATAAAGCCCCCGACACTGGGGCTGTGGTGGGCATGGTTCAGCAGGCAGCAGCAGGGGCTCTGCAGTTTGCTCCTGATGTGCTGAGGGATCAGGATGCTGGCCTGCTGCTGCTCTCAGGAACACTGCTTGTGTGCCCCCCCTCAAGTATGAGCCCCAACCAAAATCCTTTGAAACCTCTGTGGAACATTCTCTCCCTTCCCACCTTTTTTCAGTCATTCTCACATGGAGGAAAACCCCTCAGAAGCCTTGTGATGCCCAAGGGCTTCATATTGTGGCACTCACCATGCTGACCTGCTTCAGGGCAGGACGTGGTGGCACTAAAGCCCAGCCTTGGTGGGTGCAAGAGTGCCTGAGACAGATTTCTTAGGGCTGAAACCAGAGTCAGGAACTGACAGTGGGAAAAGACAAGCAGGCAATGTTGCCTCACATTCAGAAATTCTGACTTCAGCTAATTTCTGAATTCAGCAGAAGCTGGGAACAAACAGTTTCTCCCAGGGGAATATTATTTCTAGTCAGCACAGGGTTGGGATCTTTCCTCTAAAGAAGGCAGGGCTTCCCAGTTCCTGGCAAGTTTGAAGCTAGAAACCATCAGTCTGGCGGAAGCCCCTTGGCAAATCATGAATGCTCATGAGCTATCAAAGCTCTGCAAAGAAATGAATCTGCTGTGATTTATACCAGTGGGAAATCTAGCCTTTAATTTTAGTTCTTGAATTAGCAGTTGTTTTAATCACATGAATGCAGTCTGCCAGTTGTCAGGGCCACATATGCAAAGCACAGAATTGCTGCTTCAGTGGAGCCCGAAATATGTAACATTTCAGTAAAGCCTTTTTTGGGGGGTTTATGCACCATTAAGAAGAAAGTGTGATGGAGAGTCATGCAACATCCAAAGGGAAGCAAGGAGCAGCCTTCTTCATCCCTGCTTTGTGCAATTAGGGAACAACTGACAGGTCATTCAGGATTAATTGGCCCCCTTGGAGCCTGAGCTTTATGAATGCTGTTACACAATGAGAGAGCAGTGGGCTCAAATCAATGACCCTGACGGTCTCTTCCTCTGGCAGCCACTGTTCCTACATAAACATGGCTTATTGGACTGTTCCTGTGAGCCCAGGGGTGTTACACCAGGAATGAGTTCAGCCACTCTGGTTTTCTACCCAGCAACAGCCAGCAAACACTGAACACCAGTTCTGCCACATGTGGAACTGTCTCTCTCTGAGGGGAGATTTTCTCCACAAAATCTTCTGCTCTACACTCTCTCATCACTATTCTGGTAGGGCTGAGCACACTGAACCATTTTGAACTTCGTGTTACAGGTCCAGGGAATCCCTAGAGGAGGCACTGCACCTCTGGAAAGGTCTGAAATGAGATTTCCCAGTTATTTCTTTCTATAAGCCCAGGCAGTCAACACATCTGATCAGGGCTGCTTTTCTGATACCCTCCTGCCCTCAGGCCATGCAGTGTGCTGTTGGCATTACTCAAGCTAAGGAGAAAACAGAGTTCTCTTCCTCAGCAGAGACTGAGCTCCTTTCTGTGAAGTTTGGTTTTGTCTGAATTTCTAGGATGACCTGTAAAGTGAAATGCAATATAGTGCAGTAGAGGATGCTGCTGTATTAAGAATCTTCAGGCTGAAGTAGTGCCTGGAGAACAGAGAGAAGAGTTTGTTCCTCCTCAGTGATTTCTCTTCTTGACCTTTGTTTTTCACTGCCTCTGTTACCTTTCTCCTCTCTCTCTCTTCTCATAAAAGCCACAATCTGAAAGAGAGGGGAGCATGACTGATGTTCAGTGAGCTCCAGCCTGGTTCACAGGCGATTCTTCACCAATAAATTGGAGAAGAGCCTGTGCTCAGCTGTCACTGGCAGCAGCCAGGCTGGTTACAGCAGTGTGGGCATGGAGAGAAGACGAGGACAGCCAAGTGTCAGCACATCTTAAGCTCTGGGAGAATTTTCTACACTCCATCCAGTGCACAGCTCACAGTTCGCCACGTTCCCTGTGCTCACCAGCTCTGCAAACAGAGATTGGCCTCATAACATGGGAGTTAAGATTTACCTGTGCTTGCAACAGGGTCTAACATGAGGCGTGGTTTTAGACCAACTACCTCGAAGTGTACCGTAGATCTGATTGCTCGTTTGAAACATTAGCTTTACACCTGAGGACAGGGCTATTATTATTATTATTATTATTATTATTATTATTATTATTATTATTATTATTATTATTATTATTATTATTATTATTA
>VZUI01089477.1:0-21279 GCA_013401135.1 Cettia cetti
CTTTCTAAGACCAGTGAAGTTGAAGAGGTTGAACCTCAGTCTTCCAATCTGGTCTTCCTTTTAGAAATCTATATAAGTTGTAGAAAAAATTAAACTTCCTCTTTTCCCGCTTCGACTCTGTGGTTATCACTGCGTCTCCCTCGGGACAGCATTGCGCAACAAGCATCCACTGCTTTCTCCTTGTCAACCCATCCTACCATACCAGATGGTATACACTCTCCACTTGAATAAACCAGCTGACAATTTAACCTGTATCTATTGTCAGCTAGAGACCAGCATATCAAGTCCCTTCCAGAGCTGCATGTTTCTATTTAGTATGAAAATAAAAGCTTCTGGCGAGTGTAGAGGGAGTCTTCAGTTTACAAGAAAATTGGTACTTTAGAAGATGCCTGACTTACTTAACAGAAAATAGAGTAATAGGCAGCTTCTCAAACTTCTTGGTAGGACTTTTTTTAACACCGTACTTTGTGCATTTTTGTCATGCATCGCCAACATGCCATATGCTTATAACACATGGTAAAAGCATGGGTAAGAAAATGTAATTGTGACATGTAAAGACAACTCTGGATCCATAATACTTCTGAGCTAAAATACACTTGTGCATTTATTATACAAGTGTTAAGGGTTAACACAATTTGGTTTTTTCTAGTTGAGGAAGTGCGGAGTACCGCCCTGTAAGGACCTTTTGAATTCCTTTGAAAAAAAGGGACGGACCTATCAGAGGCCAGTTCTTGGCTACTGGCATGTGGTTTGACCACTAGGAAAACAGTATGCGAGTTTTGGGACATACACTATATAAAGCTCGGGATGTGTTAGAGCCGCCCTCTTTCTCTCTGGGCGAGGCTCCAGGTAAGACGGCGTGGCGATAGCCGCACGGGCCGGGCCGGCCCAGGCCCCGCTGCCCCTGGGTGGCCGGGCCGGGCCGGGCCTGCGGGCGCCGCTGCTCCCGCGGGGGAGCGACCCAGCCATGCTCGGGCTCGATCTCAGCGGAGGAGGGGAGGAAAAGCCCCGGCAGCTGCCTGTGTCGCTGGCCGGGGCTGGGGGGATGTTCCCTCCCCCGGACCGGCGCCTTCCTCAGGGAGCAGCTCTGAGCGGCCCACGCCATGAGGCCGAGTGGTGGAAAGAAGGCATCCACCAGCCTCCACACCGCGTGGCTTTGAAAGTTTTACAGCTCCCGCCAGCAGAGATCACGTGTCCCTCGCAGGCCTCTTTAACTCTTTCCTGTCAGCAGATGGAACCTCCAGAACCCCTGGCATTTCCCGGAGTGACGACAAAACAAAAAGATTGAACCATAAAGAGACTGAGCCTGAAACTATGTCAGTGAAGAGAGAGTGAAAAGACTCTTCAGGGCGAAGGATAAGGAGTGGCCTAATGCAGCTGGACATTTCTGGTAATATAGAGAATAGACCTTTTTTTCTGTAACATACAGATGCTGTTAGGGGGGATGTGAAGTGCTAGAATAAGTGACTTGAAGTGGGGTTTTTTTTTGCTCCTAAGGAAAAGGAGTTGAGATGAAGAGTGGTTTTGGAAACAGTAGAAGAGACTTCGTTTTATAGTAGAGGAAGCATCCTTAAACAGTAACCCTAATAAGCAGAGTATGACCCATGTGCAGTGTTGGAAAAGCTGCTAAGCTGAGTAGGATTTCACAGTCTGCAGAGCCTCTCTTTTGGTTGCTGCAGATGTGGCACTGGGAGCCACCAGAGGACTACTCCTCGTGTGACCGTATCTCTATGACTCAGAACTCCTTTCCTAAAGAAACTGAATGAAAGATTATTCTTAAATGGTAAAACTGACTGAGTTTACAGGTTTTGTTTTCTTTATGTTGTGTGTAGAAAAGTGAATACTAGCAGGGGGAGAGAAGGATGTGTTTGAAGATTTCATTTGTTGTTTTATGTGCTTTCTTATTTTCTTCTTAATTTGTGTGAATAAACTTTTGTAATTTTAAGGTAAGTCTGTTTTGCTTTCTGAGTTCTCCTAGTCATATATAAAACTGCAAACACCAAAACTATTACAAGAAGTTTAGAGGACTTTTTTTTTTATCAAGCTCTTTGTATGTGCATCACTGAAAGGGATAACGCACCTCAGTCTTAGCAGATTCCATAGACAGAGAACAAAGACTGGATCGGGTGGTATCAGCCAGGGTTTCAAGGCTGTAATCTGTAGTTTGCTACTGATTTTTAGAAGTTAAAAGCTTTTCACTTGAGTATCCTCTTGTCAATTTACTACACTAGAAAATGGTCAGATTTACTACACTGGAAAATCAGATTTAACTGATTGTTTCTAAAGTGTTTAAAAATTACATGCATATACAAAAGAACTAAAGTGCTGTATTTATGATTTAATTGTATAATGGCAAGCGTAGGTCTTTTTATATGTAAAGATTGCAGCTCTTAACCTTAAAGAGTTTATACCATGAAGAAAATTATTGGTAGAGAAAAAAAAAGCTAATGAGAGATAAAGATGATTAATCTAAGGTGAGTCACAAAATACAGTGACAGATTTGGTATAAAATTCAGGCTTCCTGCATTCCAGACCAGTTTCAGACATACTAGATCTTGCTGTTTTCAGCTACCACTGTTACTCATCTCCCTGGAGAGATGAGGAGCCTAGCAGCTGTCTTCACATATTGGCATATGGGGCAGACTCCTCTTCAGAAAGTTCTGCAGGAGTTTGTCTTTCCAAACATGCCACCAATAAAACCAACTGCATTTAGGAAAAGTAGGCAATAGAAGATAATGCATGAGAAATTGCAGCTAGGGACCCTAACCTACTGAGTCATTTAGGAACATAGACTCCATCTGTGACTGAGCAGAGAGAGGGGCTCCTTCATGGAGATATTCAGTGAAAGAACATAGCTAAGGTGCCTTAGTCAGGCCAGTCTTACAGATATAAATATTTGTAAGTGGATATTGAGGCTTGGAAAGTATTTCAATAGTTGCTTGAAGGATATTTTATTACTCCCACAAAAAACACTATTATAATTGCAAGATTGCCTTCTACCAAAGAGTATACAGACTTCTCAGAGATGATATGTATGATACAGTTTTATCAGAGACACCCAGACAGAAGACACTGCAAAGCCAGGATTACTCTGTTCCTTGTCTTTTCCTTTGCCTCCTTTCTCTCAGCAGGCCTCTGGGCTAATTATAAACTACAAGAAGAGAGAAGAAAAAGCCATACTTTATTTGTCATTCCTTCAAATTTATAGCCCAAGTGGTCACTCAGTTCAGACAGATTTATTTCATTCATCTAACAACAGAAAACACAGCCAAGGCCAACATACAATTTTGTTCATTTACCATTTCTCCAGAGGACTTGTAATGGAGTTTACTAATACCTTGTTGGCTATGATAGTGAAATACTCCAGACTTTTACCTCCAGAGATTTCAGCATTTATGGTGACAGATTAAAAAAAATAAAATCACAGAACTGTCTTTACTGTTTGCATTCCTGGCACTTAAGGCATTTATATGTGAATTTTCAGGGATTGCTTAAATAGATTGTACTGAAACATCAAATATATGAATATGCTCTTCCCTGGCTGAATGGAAAGAAGATTTTAAAGAACTGGTGCTGTCCAGAGCCAAAAAACACAATATCTTTATCCAGAAATGGTGTGTCCCATCCTCCTTTGAAAAGTGGGATGATACAGTCCACATTGAAGAAACTAGTTTTTAGCATGTTAATACCAGGTCCAGGTTTTCCCCACAGGGTGCCTTGCAAAAACAATGGAGAGTGTACCTTTGTCCCACAAGGACATAATTTTTCTCCCTGCAGAATCTCCATATGTACATATTAAGAAAATGTAAGGCAAAAACCCTCAACCAACAGATATAAAACTCTCACTACAGGAGGCCTTGCATTTTCTCCTGTGGTACCCACTGTTTTAGGACAGTGTTGATTGAAGCAACATTAGAGATGCTGCATGTCTTATCAACGTTTGTAGAATTTTTTTGGATAGTTTTACATTATTTCATTTTTCAGTATTGACTTTTAATATTTCTTCTTGACATCTGTCTGTGTTGGCTAGTCCTTAACCATACTTCTGCCCTTTTTGACTGAGCACAGGGTAAATAAACAACATGGTCCTGTATACAGGAAACCACCAGAAAGACAACTTCGGAACATACATGGACAGCAGAGGTGTTGTGCTGGATTCTAGACACTATCCACACCACGTGACTTGGTGAGGAGCAGATCTATTTTCAGTTCTTGACCCCTTTTTTTGAAGGTGCTCAGTTGTTCTCATTCTATTTCTAATGAAACTGTTCACCCCAGAAGGGAGATTGTAGTAACAGCTTTGTGTTTGAACGCTTTTAGAGCTCCCTTAAGTACAAACCTCATCTGTGCAGAGCCAACAACATGGTGGTGAGGAAAACCTTTGAGAACCTGAGAACTCAATTAACCCCAAAACTATGCAACCTGACACAATTATTGACACACCTGATAGAACAAGAGCTGACAGAGAGCTGATAGGAGGTTGAAAAGAAGGAGCTACGATCCCAGGGCCTCACCCTACCTCTTTTTGTTTTGTGTTGAATACCCTCAATCCTGAATTATAATCTCCTTGGTATAAGAATTTCTGCCTCCACTCCAGGCACCTGGGCTTTGGAGTTTTAGGGTGCGTTTGCCTAAAATTTCAAGAAGAGTGAGTTTCAGAAAGGTTGTCTTAGCATGGAAGACTTAGAAAGAAGGAAAGAGGTTTTTTTATCAGTGATGAGGGTTTTGTGAAGGGTTTCTCTTTTCTGTTTCCTTTTCTTCCCTTGCCCCTGCCCTCTCCTTAATTGAAAATAGACTATTATAGTTAATAGGCAAATTTAAAAATAAAAGAGCTATTTGGGGCAGTATTATATTAGAATAAATTCGGCAGGCAGTTGCTGGTTAAATTCGAGGTGGACTTATCTGAATTTGAGATCTTAACTAAGAAATTTCGACATTGTTTAGACCCTGAACAAATAAGGCTAAAATCAAATCTTCAGTCTTCAGTAGTGGTGCTAGTTGCAGTGCTCTGGTCTCTATGCAGATATAATCCTAATACTCTCTTGGCCTCAAACTGCAGTAGCAGTGTCATGAGCCTAACCAAAATGGATCCCTGAAAGTGACAGTGATGCTGTCAGTCCCCTAGGAGAGCAATGGAAACCTGCACCTGGCTGTGATGCATCTTTTTGGGACTAAATCCTCCAGAACACCATTGAAGAGTGTATAATGAGAATTTTGCTCTTTTCATTTTGCTGTCAAATTCAAATCTAGGTCCCTTCTGTTGTCAAGGTTTTCAAACCTTGAATTTTAATTTTGATGGATTTATCACCAACCACCCTTTGCACACAGTTGTTTCCATCTATTTCTGGACACACTGGT
This sequence comes from Cettia cetti, assembly GCA_013401135.1. Classification (NCBI taxonomy): domain Eukaryota; kingdom Metazoa; phylum Chordata; class Aves; order Passeriformes; family Sylviidae; genus Cettia; species Cettia cetti. Next base: position 5,359 of record VZUI01089477.1, read on the forward strand.
TGTGTTGGGATGGCAAACAGTAGGAGAAAGTATTATCTTAAATGAGCTACATTAAACAGATTTCTGTCCGTGTCCCCTTGGCATTTCTTGATAACAACACTGTCAACAGATCTAAACATTGTCAAGATGTGTGAAAGAAGCTAAGTTTATGTCTGTGACTAGAACTTTTCAGAGAATGGGTTTCAAAAACTTTTCATATTTTTATTTTTTCAACAAGTAGGCAAAATTTCCATAGAAAGCAGATACTTTTAGAAAGTTTTTTTTATTCAGAACACCAGTTTTCTGTTGGAAGAGTTCTGCTGGGAAAATGTTAACAGGCTCTTGGTGATTTTGTGGTTTGAACATTTCATTACATAAATTTGCATGTCTGCTAACGGAAGACAGTTCAGCTTAAACCTTTAGGACTTGTAGTGGATGCCTGTAACCAAGTTTTCACCAATCCTCTGAATTTTTTACAATACTGATGACTCAGCCCTCAGCACAGGCTCTGTGCAGTAAATATTTAGGTCAATGAGAGAACAGCTTTGCATATGTAAGGCTAAAAGATGGTTTTACTCGAGGACATTATTCTCTGTACAGCCGTGTAATGCCTTTGCACAAAGATGAAGTAGCACCATAGAATTTAATACCTTTGACACTAACACAAGTCTTTCACCCTAGTTTCCTCAGCAAATTTTCCCAGCAGTCCATGTGTGCAAGAAGTGAAGCAAAAGGAAAACAGTACACACAATTTTCCTCTTGAGGAGAAGAAGAGAGAACAAATGTGTGACACACATCAATTCCTGCTCTAATGGAAGGTCCTCTGATACTGTAATGATGAACACAATACAAGAGATTGAACAGAAGTATTTTTGCTAAATTTTCTAGTTTTTACTGCTCTTTTTCTGGGATCATGTCAAAAAGAGATATATGAACCCCTGAATATCATTCTCCAAAAAAGGCCTTTATGTTACTAAGCAATAGATGAAAATGTGTAAGTGCACATTACTGAAATTCTTAGCTTGTCCTTGTAGATAAAATATTACTGCTAATATATGAAAAGTAATTTTTAAATGTATTTTTATATGCATTTTTTATTACAGTAAGCACATTCCACCTTATTGTATGCATTCTATATACATTTCTTTAGTACATATGTTTCTGTCTGGGGCTCAAAAAATTTTGGAACTTTTCTGCTTGTTGATTAATTCCAAGCTGTGGGCTTGATCCCATACTTAAGCAATGAATGTCAAATTTCAGGGAACAAGTGGTTTCTCTTTGCACAATTACTTTCATACTTGGAAACTTTTGTTCCTGCAAGTGAATTAAGGCTAACTTCGCCTGTTCCTCTGCTCTTGTGCTCTAGATTTGCTGCTTGAACAAGTGCTTTCCGAGCAGCCCTCGCAATGGGATGGGGATAGAGGTTTGCTCTTTCCTGTAGGCAAGAGAAAGGAAAGTAATTAAATACCTTGTAGTGAGCATAACATATTGGATAAGAGTAGTTTTGATAGGTCAAATCATGAATATTAGGGTGCTGAATTCAGTTGTACTAAACTTTTTTACATTTTACCTCTGACTCCAGAAAGGCCTTCTGGGCACTTCTCCATCAAATAACTCAATAGTTCATTTTCAAGAGGAAAGGTGAGTTATAGGTCCACTAAAGACTGTGAAATTCCCTAATGTATCACAATTACAAAACCACTTGAGCTAGGCAGAGTAACATTTTGTTAAGTCACTGGATTAGACTCTTTAAGTCAATGTGCTTATGTTCATTTGTAAATCACTTTAATAAATAGCAGCATTCTAAACTGCAATTTCCTATCTTTAGATAATTGGATAATTGCAGAATTCTTTACAGTATTTATGTGAGGAAACTGGCAATTCATAAATGTTAAATTATACTGTTGCCTGTCTGCCAATTGCATAAAATTACTGAACTAAATCTTGCAGTCATCCGAGTAACATAGTTTAAGATACAGTAAATTCTAAAATACAGCTAATCTGCTATCTGCAGCTTCACATAAACTTATGTCAAATACTGTTGTGATGAAGAGATAATACTACCTGTTATGTAAAATGGATACAACCACGTCACAACTGCAGTGCACCTGAGTAATTTGGTCTGCTTCTGAGGTTTGTTAAAGATTTACTAACTAATTGTTTTCAGATGGGTTCATATTCTTAGGAAAACTGCCTTTTGTGCTTGGTTTTGGACAAGTACCTTATCTCAGTTGTTTTATAAAATATGCTCCTGTACTTATTTATTCCCTGTGATTATCTTTTTTTTTTTTTTTTTACATAATTTGTTTAATTAGGCAGGCTGGGTTTTATGTTGTTGGTAGCTGCTTTGGTTTGTAGGGTTTTTTTTCCTTGAATATTGAGTCACTGAATTCATAAGAGCCCAGAACTGTGGTTTTGCAGCAATTCTGAGGTTGGGGCTGTTTATGCAAGAGGAAAAATAAATGTATATCTTTATAATCCAAATCCAAATGATCAAATACCTGGATAGGCTGCTTTGGTATTCTTTGTTGATGTTACTTATGAAACCATCTTAATTTCAAAACAGAACATACATATTGTGTCTCTTGCGAATCCAAACTATACTCCTTCTCCCCTGAAAAACAGAGGTGATGTCTTTCAGTCTTGGGTATTCCTTTCCACAGAATTTTCTCATGGTTCTTTCCACACCTTAGAAGCTCTTAGTTCCTTTGATGATAAAAGGAGACAGAACAGATTTTTTTTCTTTTTCAATCTGGCTGGTTTTTGTCACTTGAATGTGGTATCCAGATACACCAGTAATGAGCAGTGCAGCCTGGGCTGAGACAACCGAGTCAGAATGTCAGCATATGGATTCCTCAAGCAATCTGGTATGCAGCTCTATTATTAAGCTAGGAAACAGTACAGGGCACTTGACCCATTAGTGTTAAATCACACAAAGATTGCTCTCTGGAACTGATGATCATGATCATCTTGAGTTTCCTGCAATGGTTACTGGCTGAGTTAGTAATCACAGAAATATTTTGTCCAATCCCATTAGCACCTTGTCAGGTTACAATGCTTTTGAAGAAATGATATTTGAATATTGTGGGGTTTGTTTGGTTTTTTTTCCTTTTGACAGTAATATAAGTTGCAGTCTCACTTCTTGAATACAAGCATACAGTTAAATTCCCAGGCAGATTTTTATTAACATTTTGCCTTTGTTGCCATTTTCTAATCATTGTGCAGATTAAGTATTTCAGGAAGGAAAAGTTACTGTAGATTTTAAGAAAGTACCTCAGGCAATTTGCTGACATATATCTGTGCACTTGTCAAATGCTTTGACACAGATGTCTGGTTTTGGCAACTACAGAATCTGAATATCCTACCCTGTACATAGCTATTCATAGAGTCAATTCAGATCTGGTGTAGGTGGGTGCAACTTCATTGACTTCAACTCTGAGGCAGCCGCCTGTACTCAAGCTGAATTTAGGCTTAGAGAAGTGTGCTGAAGAACAACCCAGAGAGCCCTCAAAATGGTCCTCAAAGACCTATTGCTCTCTCTGCCTGTGAGGGAGAATGTGTCACTGATGTTCCTGGGCCATCACAGACAGCCATGGCAGTGATGGATGGTCTGGCCTCATCCTTCCCTTTGTCTTTAGGAGTGTTAATTTGGAGTCAGGGCCAGCCCTGGGTAGTGGTTCCACACCCACTCCAGTGCCAGTCCTTACCCTCTGGCTATCACATTGCTTCCCCAGTTGGAGCTTGGAAGTTGGGATTCTGTATTTCACCTTACAGACAGTTTTTTTGGCCACTGTAAATATCCCATATATGAAAAAATCTCTTTATTCTCCCTCCAACCAGCCAGTCTAACTTCCTGCAGCTACAAATCTCAAGGATTATCGTTACTTACTTAACTGAGCTTTTTGCTAGTTTTACAGTTGACATATTGAGAAGAAAGGTGCCTTTTCCGCCCTTGGAAGGGCAGCCATCCCTAACTGTCACTGTGATGGAGGTCCAGGCTGGTGGCACAGAGGCTCTTTGTCATCTCAGTTGGTCCCAGTCACTGTGGGTACCCATTAGAGCTTCTACTCTGCTGCCCAAAAACTCTTCCAGGGAGAATTTCACATTGTGAAGAGGACAGCAAGGAAATTATTTACAAGAGGATCAGCCTCAATGTACCTGCTAATATTTCATTCTGTGGAGGCTGGTACTGCCTCTGCAGCTGTTACTTCCCCACTCAGTGATCCTCCACACTATGAAATATATTAGTGTGACTGAAGGGGAGAGGGGTGTATGGGTCTCTGGCATTGCTGATAGTCTGCCTGTCCCAGTTGGGTGCTGTCAGCTTCCCCTCCTCTGTGTTTGGTATGAGGGGTCGAGTGAATGCATTGCAATTTGGTGCAAAACCCTAAGATAAGCATGTCAATATTCGCAGACGCTGGGATTTGCTAAATTTGTTTTATCAATTCTATGAGAGAATAATTAAAACCTTGTTGTAGATGTTTGTTTACCTGCAGATAGGAACACAATTGCCATGGTAAATTTGGGATTGTCACTGCATATCACTTCTAGATTTGATTTTTCTCAAGATGGTTGTGAAGTGAAACCCACAGGATTGACACGTCTTTGTAAATCATTACACTGAGTTGCCATGCTGCTATTGGAAATAATCACAAAATACAATGCTGTGACACACGTCATCCTTTAATTTGAAGAACACTTAATTTTATGCTCTACTTTCACGTAAATGCCCTCACTTGCACCTTAACAAGCCCCCAAGCATTGGTTACCCATGATATTATATCAACATCCCCTTTTGTTCTCTCACTATAAAATTAAACAACTGGGATGGAGAGAATTTGGCTTTGGTCCATAACATGGCTAGATGCATCTGCATTTGGCTATGTGCCTTAAGATATAATATTCAAATATGAGTTGTCCTTAATTTTTGTTTAAATAATCCTTCTTACTTTTTTTTTTATTTTGGGGGAGGGGGGGTGGGCAGGGGAGTGTTGATTGCAGTTATTGCAAGATGTTTTCCCCTCCTGTTACCAGATTTTTATTATTGTTAAATGAAAATTCATCTCTTTTTTTCCCCCATGAAATTCAGAAGAGATGAAACCCAGTGGGATGGTTTAGAAATTAAATGGGCCCCCTCGAAACTGCTCTTTCAGAACCTCTTAATATTTAACAAAGAATTGTACCATTTCTGTAGTTTTCTTTAAATATCGCACAAACTATAGTGAGGAAACCTATTTCTCCAATTTAAGCTTTTATTACCAGTGAAATCCTAGAGATCTTCTACTGAAAAAGCTTTATCTGATTCTGTTGCTGGTTAAAAAATATGCATATGCTATAGAGAGTAAGGGCTTGGTACATACTTTCAGGGTGAACCTGGTCTGTCTGCAGTGAGATTTGGTTTTAACCAGAGTAGACCCTAGCTTGCAACAGTTACACATAAATCCTTTGTGCATAGTGCTTCCTGTGATTGAAGTAGGGCAGGACTTTGAGAAGTGGCCTGGTACCAAATTAGCTGTAAATTGAGTCTTGTCTTGTACTTTTCCATTCATGCTGCCCTAAATTCAGAGACAGAAAGGAGGGAGCAGGTCAGTGGAGATTGTGACTTTCAGCTGAGAAAACATTAGTTCTATTCCCAGTGCTTTAGTTGTTTTTATTAGTACTGATAGTGCTGAGTAGCAGTACCAATAATCTGGTGTAAATAAAGATTATAATGTGGTCAGGGATAACACAATTGACAATAACGGTATTTAAAAACCAGGAATGTCAGTATATATAAAGCATCACCAACACGTTAAAGCTTGGTATTTCATAAGACAGTAGAGCATGGGGATTACTTTAAGACAGCAAGCTGAAAAAGACCCATTTCATTTAAAAATGAAATGTGTTTAAGTGTTATGTTTCCCAGCAGGCAATTCACTCACTGGGGATAATAACTCAAAATCTGCTCTGCTTTGGTAATAAGCTGAAAGACAGAGTGGCATTTCCAAAGACACTGGTTTTCTTAGTCCTTAGGAATAAGTTATTTTAGCTTAGTGGGTTTTGGTTTGTTTTCTTTTTTTCTGTTTGGAGATTTTTGTTTGTTTTGTTTATTTGTTTTGGTTTTGGGGTTTTTTTTTAAATTAAAAATGCTGTCTTCTATCTGGAGAGTAGTCCTAAAATGCTAGGTTTATTAATTTTTTTCAGATTTACATGAACTGTTATGTAAATAATGACAATATGGGGATTGAATATACGCACTGTGTGATAGAGGAATTAAGAGTCTTCCTTAGCCACCTGATGCAACAACCCTGAATAAAGTATTTAAATCAAGTTCAATGAGTAGTCTTATGTCAAGAGCTTCAGTTGCTGAAGCAGTTAACAGACAAAGTTTTTGCTTATTATTGAAGTATTTCCAGAGGCTGATTTGCTCACTGTCGCTTCTCAGGCTAAAGTAACTATAGTTACTGTTCCCCTACAATAATGAAAGGGAGATTTTTAGCTTGTTGTCAGGGCTCGAAAGATGGGCTAACCAGACTGCTGAAGCAGAAGAGGTTTAGGTCTTGCTGAATGAATGTAAAAACTGGAATTGGTGTCAACTAATGTTGATCTCAAAAGGTAACAAGGTGCAAAAAATTTCATCTTGTTATTTTTGAGGGATCAACTTTTACTAAAACTGACTCTAAAAATATCTCCCAGTTGTCATTTTGTCTTCCTCTTTTCTCCCTATCTTCCTGTAATAGTACAAGACATTTTTTTCCCCCTCAGCTATAACTGTGAATGAGATTCAACTCTGAGAGATATGTAGTGGCTGTGGATCTATCATATTCAGTAGCTGAAAAAACTGTGATGATGCAGAGTCCCAAGAGAAACTATTTAAGATATTTTCTGTAAAATTCTGGTCCTGGTTTGCCACGTGGGTTGCAGTTGACCAGCACTGGGAGGAGACCCCACAGAACCGCTTAACACTATTACAACATACTGGGCATTAGAGCATGTTTGCTGTTCCTGTTTTCAAAAATTTTCTAGTAGAAAAAGGAGCTTCGATTTAAAGGTACTGTGGAGGGGACTCTTACCTTTCTGAAATAATACAATGAAGGTCACTTAAAATTGAAAAATGTAAATGATATAACAGAGTTCTTTTGTACTGACCTTACAAAAAAAAATAAATTTTAGAAGTTGTTGATGAGGCCATAAAAAGAGTTTATTTCAAGAAAATTTACTGAATCTAGCAATTAAAAAAACCAAAGTAGATGTACCTCTAACAAAACAGTCAGACCATGCTCTAAATTAGAAAACAGTTGTGTTTCTCCTAATCTGATGTTCTTCCATTGCTTTTCTTATTACTAGAAGATTTCACAGCCAGATATTGGCTCCTATTGAATGAATAAATTCCTTATACATTTTATAGCTGGTATGGTAGCTTCCACAAATGAACTATCACAAGTGTAACCTATTTTATCATTTCAAGAGAAGATTTTTGCCAATAACAGCTACTGTCCCTTAATCATGAGCAAGGATGTTGCTGGAAAACAGCATTAAAATAATATCAGCTCTTTCTGTCAAGAAAATGACAGTGGAGGCAGATCTCATTTGTATATACTGCTGTTGAATTATAGAGCAGCACCAATGAGACGTGAATCATCACCTGCTGACATTTTCTTCAACTGATGGCTGCCAAGCACAGTGTCTGCACAGTTAGACATTGATGGTGGTGTCAGAAAGGATAAAGATCAGAAAACAAGGTATTTGGTATGATTTGACCACTTAGATATTGTCAGTTCTCCAATGAGTGGTATTGTGTGTGTCTACACCAGGAGGCTGTAGCTGCACATTACAGACATATGAGGCAACTCTTAAGTTGCATGAGGCTTCCAGTGTCAGCAGCTGTGGGTCTGTTGTGGAAAGATGTGGAATTTCATCCAAATGCCAGAACAATGAGGGCACTATATCAGTTGTTTATATTGAGACCCTAAAACTAACTTAAGCAGAGATGCCTGTGAGAGCTGATCCTCTGGACAGGGAAGTGATTAAGTACCTCTTGTTGCTACCACCTGAAAGTCACATGTGGACCTGAAGGTCCAGTGTCACTGCAACTGATTGTTTCTGTTTGAGTCAACAGGTTGTTTATAAACAACTGCTGATGTGCATTGTGTTCACATTGTTAAGTGAGGGTTATTTTTAAGTTTCACAAGATGGTTGTACGGAACTTTAACTTTTGAGTCTCTGCCATGACAGTGTTGGGCATAGTGCCTGTGTTGCACTGATGCTTCTTCCTGGTCTTGAAAAAATTGAGACCCAGATGCAGTTAAGGCATAAAGGGTTCCTCGGTATTTTAATAAGGATCCTTATGGTACACTGTTTTTCCAAAGTCCTGATCCAAAAATGTCAAAGCTACTGAGTTGCCATGGATTAAAAGAGGATTACAACATATGATCTTAAGATGGGTAAATAACTAGTTAATTATGGGGAGTGTCTTGGTTTAGAGAGACAGGTATCTGCCAGGGAAAAATTGGAGTTTTCCCTGGAATGGAGAATGCGACCCCCCCTTCCCTCCAAATTATTATAATTTTGCAATTAAGGGCTTTCAGGCAAATATTTGGGAATAGGAATAGCAGTTCTTTACTAGGAATATAAAAAAAAAAAAAATAGTACAGGAAGACAAGCAAACAAATAGAAAAAAAACCTAAAAACCCTGACAGAGTCAGGGATGTGACCTGACACCCTGTTGATCAGGGTGTTAGAAGCAGTCCAGATGAATCCTTCTGGAGTAACAGATGCAGCTCTGTGGAGTAGAGATGGTCCCGTGGAAAAGTCCAGTGATGGCGAGATGGGTCCAGTCTTCCTCTGAGGAATCCGGTGTAGGACTGACTCTCTGGGGGTTTCGGGCTCCCTTTTATCCAGGTAGGAAGTCCAGGCTCCCCTCAACACTGGGGGGGAGCATCTCACAATGGGATGATGTAATGTGTCATGTGATTGGTGAGCTTTAATGGGCCATTATCAGCAGATATCCCTGAAAGAGATAAGAAACACTGCCCCACCCAGTTTTAACAGCTGGGTCATTATCAGAAAGCATCTGCCCCCCTCCCCCCACAGTTACAAGAGATAAAGAAAACCCCACATTTCCCTAACAGCTTTCAACAGATGAAATAGAATACACATTTTTTTGTTCCATAACCCAAGACATAGCCATGCTTCAGCTCAAAGAACCAGTCATATGGGCGTGACAGGGGTGAAGGTGAAAAATTGATGCTTACTTGTAATTTAAGAAAGCACAGACCACAGGAGTGATGCAGAGGTACTCATCCTTGCAACTACAGCATAGTGCACACAGAAGTTAATTTTTTACTGGAATAGGGGCACATTCAAGTCTTTGAATGCAAACCATTATTTTTACCTTAGTGAGCTCCTGCGCCTTCAAAAATAGCTCAAAGAAAAGACCCGTGTAATTCATGGGGAGTCTTTTGATATTTTAACTCCCCAAAGCAGCAAAATTAAGGTATCTTTTTTATTGTATCTTCTGTGTTTGATCCTTTTACAAGCTCCCCACACAATAAAGTTTTTGATGAACAAAGAAGTGATGGCCAGAATATTTCTCTAGATTGTCTTTGGCAGCAGGAATTTTGAAAAGCTAAGAAACAAATTGTTGTAAGGGTGTACTTTTTCCTTGTTAACCGTCTTCTCTATTTCCACTTTCCAACACCAGTAATTCCAGAAGAGACTTACATTCCAGAAGGCAAAATTTAATCTGGCATTTCTGCTATTTTTCCAACAACCCATTTATCACAACACATGCAGGGCTAGAAAGCAGTTACCTGAAGACTATCTTAATTTAATTTAGTTCCTTCAGTAACACGCCTGACTTGTAGTGAGTGAGACATAGCGCATTAGTCAATGCAAGTTTTCTGTAATGTTCTGAAAGAAGTATGGGAGTATAGTTGAGAGATTGTAGTATAGTTGCTAATATACATATGGAATGCCGGATTGAGATCTCCAGCAGTATGTTGCCAGCTTTGGGAAATTTGTAACTATGTCAAAATGACTCAGGGTGGCAGGGAACAGCAAAAAACAATGAATATTCAAATGCTCATTCATTTTAAGTGGGTAATTATTCACAAATTTCAGTGAGTTTAGGTACCAGCACAGAAATGTGAACACCAGATGACACAGAGGTAACTGTGTGGCCTCCTAAAAGAGCTTCTGACCGTATGGAGATATAATAGTTCCAGTCCCCAGAGGAGAGGACTCTCACCCTAGTGGGAACTGATTATAAGATCTCTTATCTGTATAAAATAACCACACAGCAGTTTGTCAAAACAGCGTTAAGAAAATGCTATTTTAACATAGGCAGTAGTCAAATGCTTGATAGGCTTGAGCTGGGGTCCTAGCTTGGCGTATACTCAGGACCCAGTGTTGTCATAGGGCTCTGATTTTAAAACTGTTTTTTAGCAGCCATTTAGAAAGCCATGGTCATACACAGTTTCTGTCCATTCTGATACCTTTCTTCATACGAGCCTGTGAAAAACTGACAGTTAAATACCTTTATATGGGATCTCGTTCAATTCAAAATACCTGTTGGCTCAGAAATGTGATCATAAAAATACTGTGTTCATGTTTCCCACATTCAGTTTTGTTCTTTGCTAGTTTTTGTATTGTCTACATAATGCTAAAAATCTTCCTTATAAGAAATTCTCTTATAAACTAAGCCTACCATCAGGAGTCCAAACACCTTCTTCTTTAGTTGTTAATCACCACTAGTGGTGAAAATGCAACAGTCCATATTTTCCCCTGCCACGAAGTTAGATGTAACACACAGTTAGGGCTAACACACTGGCCCATGTGTTTTACAGTTCATTGTCAACAGTGCTTCTGAATGGAAAAACCAAGCTCATTCTTGGCTGTTTTGTCTCTGCAGGACAGACAAAGAACAGAAACAACAACAGCAACAACAAAGATTTGATGCCTAAGCAGATATTATTTAAAGGCAGTGACAAAATATTTTTAAATGGCTTTTTAATTATTATTCAGTGAGATTCATTCTCTTTGTTTCAGATACTTACTATATTTTAGCATTTATGCATACTTTCTGTAACAACTTAAAGATTCTGTGTTTTGTCTATTTTTGTCCTCAAAATAAATAATATGCAGTTTTGCCGTGGGAAAAAATAATAAAATTCCCTAATAACTTTGTTAAATTGTTTGCAGGTGTCAGTCATAAGTATAGACATAAATAAGCCAAAATAATAACTGTGTAATAATAACCATAACACAGAAATACAGCATGAATAAACTGAAACATCAAAGGGTCTTGAATATAATTCCAGTCTTTTATTTCATGTGGTAATTTCTGGGTTATGCATTATCTCCCCTGCTCTAATGATGCAGCAACCTGCTACAATTTTTTTTTTATAGGGAGTAAATGTAACTTTTTGGAGAAAAAGCATTTTTCTCCAAAAGAGTGTCAAGAAGTCTGTTCTTGATATATTGCAAAAAGTATTAAATGACATGCTCTGTCATCCAATGGAAAGAAGTTTTTGATTCCATAATATAAAATGTAGTAACCTTTCTTTAGCATCTGTGTTTATCTGTTGTCTCCCACAGAAGCTTGCTAGAATTCTTGACATTTAGCTTCAAGCACAATATTTACTCTGTGCCACGCTTATCTCCATAAGCATGGTGAGTGAATCTGCACTTATCCCGACTCTGGCTTCTGGTGACAGAGAAGAGTAGAAGCAGCTGACACTGTGACCCTAAAATTGCTCTAGCCTTAGAGCAAACAAAGCCTTCTGCTGAAAAGTTATAGAGTTTAGGAGAGGTTTTGGCAATTTAGTAGAATTAGCTATGACAGAGGGATGCTGCAGAGGATTCTGCCACCCTTCTTCCCACTGCAGGCATGACTTCTGTTTCTTGAGGGTGAGGAAGGGGTGTGCAAAGCAGGTGCTTCAGCAGAATTTCTATTGTTAGAGAAATACTGTGCTAGACCATGAAAGCCATCAGCCTTTTATGTTGCCCTAAAGACACCTTGACAACACTCCCTGTGCTGCAGTGGAGTTAGGCTTGTAATTGTAAAGAGCAGGGACGGAAGTAATGTCAACCTGGCTTCACCAGCAATCCTAGAAATATCTTGCAGACATTCTTCCAACACTGGTGTCAACAGAGCACTTCCATGGAAAATGTGTGTCTTTGTTTTGATGAAATGTGGAGTGCTAAGAAAGCGATGGTTTTACATACCATTTCCCATTTACTGCATAAGCAGTCCATTCTGTACCCATCCCAAAAGCTGCTGTACTAAGAGATTGGCTCCTGATATGATGTCTGAAACCCTTGATCAATTATTTTTGCTCATTTGCTCAGCTCAGGACAGAGGGAGCTTTCTGTGAAGTAAATGCTGGCTCAAACATTCTCTGCTTTTCCTCTGGGTGTGTTTGTATACATATGATTGTGATAGATATATAATAGTGCTGTATCTGCTTTTAGAGCCTGGTGATTTTCTTATAGTCTATATCAAATCACCAAGTGCAGCTCGGGGTGGGGGGGCATGAAATAAATCTCCCTCAAAAATTAATATATCTCTTGTGTAATGAGTTGAGTATAGCACCTATTAGCAAGCAAGAAGTCATTTCATTCTGTTAAAGCAGTAACTTTGCTCTTCCCTCCAAGACAGTACCATGACCCAGCATTTGAGGGGCAGCAACCATATCATGGTGTTGTTTTTTAGCCCAGCAGTTCATCCACATAGCTGGAGAAAAGCCTTAAAACCAGGGGCCACCTGGGCTGCTCTGGGGGGTGAACTGCTCTTTGATGGCAGACACTTCCTTAGTATCCTATTACAATTTGTAAAGGTAACTTATTGCCCAGGTGGGGTTTTATTTGCACGCTTGATGCTTTTTCTTTTTTTTTTCTTTCTTCTTTTTTAAATTTTGCGTATGTGTGTGTGCACATATGACTATGACAATATGCAAATGAATGTCCTGCACCGCAGGATAATGACAAGGAGTGGAGGTAATTTTTAAGGAGAAGCTGTATAAGCATGGCACAGTTATAGTTCTTGATGTAAAGAAAGTCACCAATTCACAAAGGAATTTGATTACCTCTATCCATTATATACACACAGTGAGTGATCGTGCTACTAACCATCTGTCATCTATTTCATTTGCATCATCAACACCTGCCTTGTTTATCTACATTCTTTCCTTCTCTGAATTCTTACACTGCTCTAATAAAATACAGAAGTGTTATTGTTAAAAACCAATTAATTTACAGTCCTCCACAGAGATCATATTACTTATATTTCAATTTAGCTTCTAATGACCTGCTTTCTAGCAAAATGACTTAATTCTGGTGTCAAAGATTAGTTATTAGACATTACCCTGATGCACCAGTCATGTACTGCTGAGACAGCCAAAGCAGCTCTAGGTGTCCCCAGTCATTAATCAGAACTCAGAAACATTTTCCCTATAACTCATTACAGAACCTGATTTTCATCTGCCACTTTAACTCTTTGCTTTACTGAGTATTTTAAATCTACTTCTGTTGTTGTTTTCACGTTTTCGACCTTCAAGGGGGAGAAAATTATTGGAAGTCTAATTGCTTTGGAAAAAAAACTGTTGTTGCTTGTGTTTTCTGCTGGCCTCTGCTGAGAAATTAATTTTGCATCTCAACTGCTGTGTGAATGGGGCCTAAAAAGCAGGACTTCTTGTTCTCTACATCGGTTTTGGGAGAAATTAACACAATTAAATTTTCCATGGAATTACAGCAAGGGATGTATATTCCTTCTGATGACAAGTGATGATATTGTAACAATAGACCACAGAGGCCAAGCTGCTTCCATCTGAGTGCCTTGGGAAGGCAGCTACCACCCGTTACCTCCTTCCTGGGCTTAACAAAAGGTGTTATGCAGCAAGTGGACAAATCCAGCCAATTCTTACAGTATCACCTGGGTTTGTGAGCATTCAGAAGAATGGCTGGCTTTGCTGTCCACACATTGATGTTTCATGCACAATCTGAAATATGCAATCTAGGGTAGGGCCAGATTCTTCATTCTCACCATATTGCAGGCAAGGGTTGGCTTTTCTTGCTCATAAACTAGTATGGCTTCTTCGTCCTTCACAAGTGGTGTAGCACTTTACTGAGAGTAACCTTATTTGTGAGGCATTTGCAGGCTGTGATTTGCAGACAGTAAGGATAGATTTGATGTTTGGAAAACAGTACAGAGCACTATATTGTGTCCTTGTTTACGGATTCTGTGACACACAAGAGAAATACTTGCCATTATATTAAATCCCAAATCTTTAGAACATTTCATCAACAAGGGCATAAAAATTGCATATACAGATGAATGGATTATATATAGAAATTAAACCTTTTAAACAATTTATGTCAACTTAAGCTTTTGAACAATTACATGCAGAGTATTTTTAAAATGCATAACAAAATTAAAACTTCAGGCTTATAAAAACTCATTCATGGAGATGTCACAACTGGCAGGATGTAATGTAGAAAAGGGTTTTTTTATTCACAGCCAAGTCTATATGCCGCAGTACTACTTCCAATAAAATTTTATTTTTAGCATGTGTAAGTGGTGCAGTTGAGAGTGGTTGAAATTTTTTAGTTTCCCAAATCACAGTCACATCTGTCTGTCAAAAACTGAAAAGGTACCTAGTATTATAAAAGGCAAGTAATGTCTCATTTGACTTCTTGACAACTGCATACCATGCTGGAAGAATAAGACATGCTCTTCATTTTCCTAAAGCACAGGAATTGGTTGTAGACTGTAAGCTGATGTCTTATAAGAAGAAGAATTTTTTTTCACAATAGACTCTCAAGGGACCTGTGAATAGTACACCAGACTAACTCTTAAACAACAGGTATTCTATGAAATGATCAAACTCAGCTATGAGGGCCTAAGAATAACTTCCTTTGGATGTCAGAAGTGGGACATTGTTCTTCACATACTGTGAATGCTAATGTTTAAAGAAGGATAAAACATTTTCTAGGTGAGTGTTCTATTTTTGTAGCTTACAATATTTACAGATAAAATTAATCTGAAGCATTAAATCTTAAATACTGAGAGGATCAACACTTTGGACAATATAGTATGCCTCTTTGTATAAACATGTTTAACAGTGCTGTTTCCAAATGATATACACTAATTCTTTCAATCACACTAATAAATAATTTACATTTATAAATAAGTTCTACACAGGATGATGGAGCATGGTGGTGGGGTAGGAAACATCAACCTATACCCTAAAATGTCTTCAGACATAATCCTAAAATGATTCTGTTTTCAAATGGTGAAAGGTTGTGCCTTCAACTCAGGCAGCACATCATAAGCATCCAGATGAGGAGTTATGCCAAACTAGATGCAATCTAATATGGAAATAAGATGTTTGCCTTGATATTGTGTCATTCTTCTGAATGGGCTCACCTGCACCCATATCTCCTAAGAGGAAATTTCAAACAGAGTTAGCTCCTTAAACCTTCTAATTAAAATGAGAAATCCCCAGGTTTCCATGACTCAGCCTTGGAAAAAGATTATTAGGAATTTAATAGGGAAAATATAGCATCTCAGACCATCTGTGACCCAGTGCTCTGTGTGAATTTAAAGAAAACTGGAGGGAGGGGGTGCACGCTCCAAAGCACTCTCTAGAAGTATTTTGTTGGAGCTGCAATAAATCAACATAGTTAGAGTACAACCTTTTTCAGATTTAATTAATGTTACATAATTATTAGCAAAGCAGTCTCTTCTGAAACTGTAGAACTCATTATATCAAAAATCCCTAAGCTCCTGATGGAATTTATGAGCTAGATACTCTCTTCCTAGCTCTGGTAAAATGCAGTAAGATGCATCTGATTTTGTCTCCAGCAATATTTTTAGTGTGGGGAGCTATTCTATTCTATTCTATTCTATTCTATTCTATTCTATTCTATTCTATTCTATTCTATTCTATTCTATTCTATTCT
>VZUI01089485.1:0-17600 GCA_013401135.1 Cettia cetti
GGAGAGGGTGCAGTGCTGCAGACCTGGAGAAGGTGCAGTGCTGCAGACCTGGGGAGGGTGCAGTGCTGCAGACCTAGAGAGGTGCAGTGCTGCAGACCTGGAGAAGGTGCAGTGCTGCAGACCTGGAGAAGGTGCAGTGCTGGAGACCTGGAGAGGGTGCAGTGCTGCAGACCTGGAGAGGGGCCAGGCTGCAGTGCCAGTGCTTACCCCTGTTTGCCTCGGGACCTGCAGCTGAGACAAACCAGAGCCACAAGCCTCTGGGCCAGTGTGTTGGGAAAGGCAGGACAGATACAGCTGAAGGGCTCTCTGCTGGAAAAAGCTCAGCTCTCTGCTGAGAAAAAAGTCTTGGAAGAGATTAGTGTTGATCAGAGTGCTAAACTAGTATTGCTTTGGACAATATCACTAGCCTACAACAACATGTAATTGGTCAGTAAAATGGATTAAAAACTTTTTGTGGTCTCCTTGTATCCTTTTCATGCAGTCAGCAGTGGCTTTAGCAAGAAGGCTGTATGGAAGTCCTGTAGCTACTTATGAACAGCCTGTCATCTGAGGGAAAACACTACCTTGCTAGACATCAAAGCATCATTTAACCCTCCCATTGACTCCTTTAATTCTTCTATTGGCTCAAGTCCCAAGTAATCCAATTAAGGCGTTTAGATGCATAAAGGCATGGAATTACTTTGTGAAAGTCTTTTTTCCTTTTATACCAATGAGGAAAATAATGATGCCAATAACCTTAATATAGGAGAGGAAAAAAGGAGAATTCAAAATCTTTCAATGATACATAAATTTTCCTTACTCTTTTTAGATTGTCTGTTTATACAAAGAGTCATAGAGACTCAGTACCTAGTAGAGTTTTGAATGAATTTGACTTGTCTGTTAGAGAGAAGTTGCTAACTGGTGTTATCAGAGTAAACAGATAGATTTACCTTGACAGAAGCCATTCTTAACAATGCCTATGCACTTCTTGTGCGTATCCTACTTGTTCAGGCCTAATCTGTCAAAAATGCTCCCAGGTTCTTCCTTCTGCTCTGAGGTGCTGAAAATATTGAAGAAATCCTTTTCATTCTAGCTCAATTTATCTATTACAACCCACTATCAAAACTCTGAATATAACATTAGGCTTATAAGAGTTTCAAAATTATTGACAAAAACAATGGTTATTTTCTGCAAACCTAACCAAAACCTGTTTTTCACACAGAAACAATGTGATTTTCTGCATCTGGAAGGCAAGGTCAGCCTGAATACTTATTTCATCTTAAAAGAATTCCTCAGTGTTTGTTTGCTGTTTTGTTTCTTTCAATAGCGAAGCCATATGATTTTTCAGCTGAAGAAACAGGCAAGGAACTTTATCAGTGCTCTTGTGAAAAGCCTTTCATAGCATCCGTCAGCTCTTGAAAACTTCAGTGGGATTGTTCATCTCTTTGATACCAAGGAAAAAGGATCAATATCTGAGAGATCTATTGTAGTTTTAGGAGTCCTGAAGAAATCAGCCAGCAACAGGCATCTGTAGTTCTCTGAATGTTTGTTCTTTCCCGCAGTCTTTTTTTCTCTGCGCCACCTGCGCACCTAACCTGCATTGTTATTGATTTTTATCTGGCCAGTAGGCCTCAATATACACATACACCATGCCTGGGAGAAACTGAACCTAGGTGGAAAGGTTTCACACTGCTCTGAGAAACACTGATTTTTCTGAAAATCTCAGATACAGATATTATGAATTCTAAGAACAGTAACATTGAACAAAACCTTTTTTTTTTCCCCCCAGAAAATATCTGAAACCTTTTTAGCAGATACAAGAAAGAAGAGCCTTGTGTGCTTTGGAAAGGACTGGGCTTTATGACTTGGTCCCTTCTGTTAGAATTAGTCCACTTCATTTGGTCTCTATTATGCAACAAGCTGAACTTGTGGCATCACTGCTTAAGTAGTTCTCTCTATCCTTTCACACAAGATCAATGCTTTGTCTCATTTATGCAGACAAAAATGAAAATTCGTCTTATTATTCCTCATATAAAAATATCATCAAAGCCCATTGTCTTGGTTTCAGTTTTCTGTTGACCAAGTATTGGACTTTAAATGTTCATTTTTTCCTATTGAAAGAAGGACATAGCTCAGGAACATCTTCCCACTTGCAGAGGAGGAGCTGGGGAACACCTTCCTTGCCACCAGCATTTGCATCCTGTACACTACCATAAATGGAGTTTCACATTTCCTGATAATTCCTCTCTGAGAAAGAGCAAGCAGTTTTCTCTGAGGTTGCTATTAATATCTCATTATGAGATTCTGATAAGAGATTAAGAGATCTCCCTGGAACCTGCCAGCAAAATAGCTGTTGGAGTAGATGTGTCCATACTGCTCAGTGGTAATGTTTTGGTAATCTCAGTCTTGAAGACAAAGTCAGGCATCATTTGCAGCATGTCCAGGTGTCAGTCAGCTGCAGACCAAGGAGTTCTGGCATGATGTTTGAACTTGGCTTTTCTCATGCCAGCATGACCTCGGGGTGGGGCTAATCTGCATTTTTGGAACCTACCTACTTTGATAATTAGTGTATTAATAAACAAAGTGTCTTTCTTAGAGTAACTGCAACATTGACAAGAGATTGGGATGGAAATATGTTAAAACAGGAAAGGAGAAAAAGAGTCCTTCCTGAATTTTGTAGGGCACATCCTCCTTTATCCCACAATTGGAAGTGTTTTCTTTCTATACAGAAAAATGATTGGAGGGTGATATCTGCTTGAGATGAGTAAAAATCCCTTCATGCTTCTTTATTTATTTTAAGGTAGATTTTTAGTCAATTTGTACTTTCCCTATACAAACTTCCCAGAGATTTGGCAAAAAATTATTGACTTAGAAAAGAATTCTTTTTAATTCCAGTGCTTTGATAGCTGTGCAAACTCATATAAAAGCTGCTTGAGCAGCAGTAGTAAAAACTGTGCCAAATACATTCAGCTGTTTACTTTCAAGCTAGGAAGTGCTGCAGGGATCTTGGCATATGGCCCCCACTATTTGAAATCTGAGGAAATTCCCACTGGGTCTGAGACCAAACACTTTCTTGCAGCCATTTGGTGGGCTTTTACTACTGTGGTGTTTTAAAAGCTGTGATGGTTAGCAGCCTCTCACTGCTCAGGAATCCAGCTGAGCTGTCCCTACAGAGTGCTGTTCGGTTTGCCTTGGTTGCAAGCACAATTCAGCCACTCCCAGCTGTGTTCTGCCTACTTATAGCAATGATTAATTTCTTTCAAGACTTGAACATAAAAGTCATCTGAACTGAGTGATGTGCAGTGCTTCTGTCTTCTTTGCTATGTTTTATAATATAAAAGCTGTGAATTATTTTCTTTTCACATTAGAATTTTCAGAAAAAACAGCCCTTATATTCCTGTTTTTATTCTAGTGGTCCTACATAATCAGACTGAAAACAAATCAGTAACTGAAAATTAGGGTGTTTTTATGTAAAAGGCGGCATTAAATCTTTTTAAACAGTACTTATTACTTATTGATTAATATAAAATTCATACATATTAATAAAAAAGTGTTGATAAAATCTGAGGAAAACCTTCTTTCCTTTCTCATCATTCATTTTTCACCAGTTTGATGTTCCTAATACGTGTTTTATGCTGAGCAGGAAGCAGGACATTATGGGGGTTAACTCATGATAATGACAGTAAGGGGAAGAAAAGTTGATTGTAGACTACAATGTTAGTAGGGCCAACATTTCCTAGTTTTGATCAAAGCAATAATGAGTCTCAAAGTATCCCCACGACTTCTCATTGCAGCTCCACTCCTGCAATTCAGACTGGTGCCCAGCTATGGGACGTCAGCTGCACTGCAACCTGAGAAAAGAAGGGTAACTATTAAAACCTATTCATGTTGATTGTCCTGGAACATTGTAATAAAGTGTTTGTAACTGAAATAATTTCCAACAAGCCTTGAAACTATTCTTAAAGTTGCCTCATCTTATATCAAAGAGAAAAATGCTATAATTTTTTGAACAACCACTGATTTGATCAATGTTTTTGCCCACTCAGAAATGAACTGGATTTTAAAGCACAATGGAAGAAACCATCTGAGAGAGCTTCCCATGGGTGTTGTAAAGGTCAACCAAATTTCAAACCAACCATTTCCCCCACAACAAACATTAGCAAATGAGATTGCATCTTTGGGACTGCAACAATTACAGTATTTTATGCATTTGTGCTATGAGCTGCCCTCAAATAATGAAGAACATTTACTCCTGAGCTATTCCATACTAGAAAATCTAATGCAGGATTTGGTCATTTGCTAGGAGCTTTCTCTAAACAAGATAATTAGTTTATAGGCTGATTTTCTGCTTCTACTATCAATTTTCAAGTATTGGTCCCTCCAAGGGAAAAAAAAAGATCATTTATTAAAGAAGAAAATGCATTATGCCTTTCAAATTAATTGGTAGGAATAAACTTGAAACTTGTGTGGTTTAGTTATTGCATCAGCATGAAATTGCTTCTTTGCCAAATTAAAGAGACACAGCCCTTCTGTTGTTACCATGCTCCTGTATGAGTAAGAGATTTCCATAGAAAATGCATCCACCTGTGGATTTCTGAACAATGGAGGATTCTCTGTTCTTAACAAAATTATTTGATACCTTTCTGGGTTTAGCTGACTGAATCATTATTGAGTTATTTATAAAAAATTCCCAGCAGCACTGGGTAGTTTGGGTAGACTACATGAAAGTGACTAAGTTAATCCCATACAGTCAGGTGGAATATGTGAAAAGGAGGATGCATGGTATGATAATACCTCAAAGATACTCTAGAAGCAGGATTAACCTAACATACCCTGCCAGCTAATTCATCTGGACTCCTAAACCAAAACCAGGAGTGTTCTGCATGGGGTTAGAAGTAGCTACAAGTGTGTTAGTACTTGCTGCCTTACAGCAACAGCATCTTTGAGACCATGATAATGATGAACATGGTTGTGATTTCACAGAGTTGCCATTTCACTAGCTGTCCATTACATCTTTCAATAAAAAAACAGATAGGAAAGGAATCAGATATTTTACACAATTTATTTAAGGTGAGATAGATCACTTGTAGCATTGGACAAATAAGCACTATGTGTTGTATTATTGGTAGACTGGGGAAGAGAATAATGAGGTGAGCTACTCAGCCAAATACTGATTTTGTAGAGGGTGTCTCTTTAGATTCATTTCCAGATGGGTGAATATCAGATTTGCTTGAATCTGATAATAACTTCACCTTTACAAAACTGTTTAAAACCAGGCTGTTTTAGTCTGGTGGTCACCAAAATGTTTCTACACTAGCTGCTGTCTCTTGAAATTACTGAGATATCAGCTTGAGGTTATTATAACTCAGCCATTACTTTCCTTGAAACCTCTTTGGCTTTTTGAATACTTGAACTATAGCTGGAAGCTGAAACACATGGAAGATCAGGTAGTGGCCATCAACTCTTGAGTTGTCCTAACCCATTTTTTTGCCAGGTGCCCATTATGCTTTAGAGCCTTGGGTGACATACAAAGGCCAGTAAAGGCAGGAGAGGTCCATTTTTAAAAAGATAACATTTTCTAAACCACAGAAACTACTACACCAAAAAACGAAGCTGATAAAACCATATAAATGGTCTGGTCTTGTGGCCCTGGGCTAAATCTAAGCTTTGAATGAGCATTGCAACCAGATCTAGCTTAGCAATATGGTTCAGTGTCGTTATAGGACACGCAATGAACACACGCACGCCACCAGGTCGGGAAAGGAAGAAAGAAGGGAAGTCTACTTTGTTACTTCAGTTTATATAGATTTTGGACAATGACCATGGATTGGAGTTGCCACCTCTCCAACCACACTGGTCAAACTAGAAGTTCATCAAGTTTCTCCTCCCCAAGAGAGGAATGTCAACAACGAGAACATTAGATATACATTTTTTGTTTACATGAAAGTGAGTGAGAAACTTTGAGAATCTGACTCCACATATGTAAGCACTCAGAAAGCTAATGAGAATTGTAAAGAACAGGGCAACAGTTCAGAGCAATAATGCAGTTTTGAAGCAAATACCTTGGTAAGCTTCATTAACTGTCTGTTAGGTAAGTTCTGAGGACAGCTGTGGTACCCATGAAACAGATTCTGTTTGGAAGAAAACCAAACCAGGTGCTGCAATGCTTTTCAAGAACATTTCTGATTTGGTTGTAGAATATGCCACCAAAAGGTGCTCCAGTTTGTGCCTATCATTTTTCCTTGAACATTGGACATAATGGAGATGTCTTAACTGGGAAATTAGCTCACATCTAAACAAGGGGGAGCCTCCCAACCCTCTTATAATGGATATGTAAAGAGTCTGAGCATGACACACTTTGATCTGACTGCACTTCTAGTAGAGTACAAAATTATTATAATTAGAATTTCCCTTGGCTAAGACACTAATACTGGGATTTAGGTGATAAAATCCTTGAGGTCTCCCTGATAGGGAGTGTCATCAGCCATGAGGCATGATATTCTGCTGCTCAAACCTAGGTATTTGGTGCTGTTCCAGATGTAGAGTAGCTGTAGGGTACCCTCCAGCCACCAGCTATTGCTACAGAGCATGTGGGTCTTTTGTGAGACCCTGTGTCGTAATCTGCCTGTTTCAGACAGGTATCTTGGCTATCCAGAGGCCTCTAAATTAGCATTGGGCACTTTGCTTTAGGCAGCTGGATCACAGTTGGCTTTAGTACCCAAGTATGTGCTAAACAAAACCAAAAAATCTGAAAAAAAACCCTGAAGCTGTGAACAATGTCAGAAGAGATTAGAAATCCAATGGCTTTCATGGTCTGAGTCCAAATTCAGAGTTTTGGTGTCCGTCCAGGAAGCGGAAGAGGGATAGGAAGTGAGGGTGAGGACTTGCATTTTAAGTCTGCTTTAGCCACATGTGTTTATGCCTTTCCATAATTCATACCTTTGAAAGTAATTTAGGAGACAACACTCTAACAGTCACTAGGCTGTATCTCACTTTCTGTGAAGAAAGCATGATTTGTTCTCATATATCACACTCTCTGAACAGCTAAGTAGGTTACCAGAGAGTTGCAGAAAGGAGAAACTTTTAAGATTTTTAGGATTAGAAAAATAAGTTTCAAAGATGAAGAAGTCTAGCTGTATTATACTTTCATCATTCTGAAGTGTTAAATAGTGGGTGAGGTGTTAACACCATTATTACCTGGTGAATTTGGAGGTTCAGGTAAATGATTTTCCATCTGGCTGTACATGCATACCCACATGTACATGCTGTACCCTTACCCACATGATTTGCAGCATCTTCAGAGTGTCAAAGGAATTAATGTCTTTCTTCAGTTTTGTCATTACTCATGTTGCTTTTTATCTGATAGTTTTTAGAGAGCCACATTGTCATTGATTCAAATAAGTAGGAGCAGTTTGTCTGTTTTACCCCAACCTCATGCTGTGTTGCTGCTGACACTGCTATGGGTGGTTCTCTAATCAGCCACATGAAACATTCATTGTCTGTCTTCTGAAACGCTGCATCATGAGTACAGGGGTTTGTTCTAGTTATGGAGGGAAGATGTGGGGGTTTATCTCCTTCTGCTCATCCTGTTTGTCTTTGGGTACTGTCAGCTTCTGTTAAGTCTAGAGTTGCATTTCTGGTTTTTACTGAGGCAATGTGTAGCACACTTCTCCATTTCTCTCTCCCCACTTCATGTTCTATCCCACAGTGTTCATAACGCTTCCATGTAAAACCAGAACGATTTGTGATGTTGAGATTATTAACCATATGGTACAGGCAGTGAGTCACACATGCTTTCTCAGTAGCCAGTGATTGCTGGCTGTGAAAGACACATATAGCATTACATCAGCTTCTGTCCTAAGAATTCTAGTTACAACCTCATAATTTTCTGAAAAAAAATAAAATAAAAAAAAGGCAAGAGGAATGAAAGGCTGTACAAGTCTAATTAGACTGAATATTTATTTTAACTCAATACTACTTCCCTGGTTTCTATTATAGTTGCTGTTCTGTCCCCTTATGGGCTTGTGCCCATCCTACTGTGACAGAGGAGGAAGTTTTTCACAGCTAAATCTAGTACGAATATTTTATTAGTTCAAGTCTCATTATTACATTTTCTTTTCTAATCAAGACAAAGAATCTGCCATTAAGAATATAATCTTTTTTCCCACTTACAGCTACAACCATAAAAGCAATTGGTTTGAATTGTTCCTTTGCACTTCAGGTTCTTTTTTGAAACATTGATTACTCCTAATTGTCATTTCTCATCCATAATAATTTAGAATTGTGTCTTTCAGAGTCATGATTTTTGCAAAACAGTTCACATTACACTGTCTGGAGATAGTTTTGAGGTGATTGATTTTTCAAAGCACTGCTCTGAAGTCTGATTCATAGTTCTGACTAAATTAGCTGATTGACTAAAGCCCTGTGTAATCTTTTAAAAACACGTAAGCTTTATCAAAAACTACAATTTGTATAAATTGTATTTCAAATGACACGTAGACTAGTCAGCTCTAAATATATTTCCAAAAAAGAGATGTGCTCCAAATTAGTCAGCCATTGCAACCTGGTAAGACAAACAGCTTATAAATGTTTATTACATTTCTTTTCAGTCTTCAAATTTTATTTTCAGTATACTCGTAACTATTCCCAAACTGATTGTCATCTCTTTGAACAACTATGAAGTTGGGTACAGAAAATTTCCTTAAATATATTTGTTTACTAGAACTAAATATTTAACTTCAGTTATGAGCTGAACCTCTTCCTTCACCATTGCCCTCTTTTTTACTGTCTGATTTATATTCTCATTCTTAGCTTTCCATTTAAATATAATAGCAGAAAATCAAAAAGAGAGTATGTCAATTCAAGTCAACATTGCATGCTGAGATGTCAAAAGGCATATGCATAAATAACTCTGCTTTGTGGATTTTATGAAAAGTATGGGCATGTATTTGCATTCTAGTATCACTGATTCAGACAACTTCATACCAGCTGTCATCATCTCTACTACAGCAGTGATCTGAAAAACAATCAAAGTGAAAATTCAGACAAACTGCTTCAATCCAGCTTTGATCTTTCCATTCAGAACCTTGGTCTGAAAAAAAGAATTTCACCTCCATTTCTAAGCATTTACTTTAGGTTTACATTGTATTTTTAAAATATGGGACTGATCATAGAAAGCAACATCGTTAATTAAATCACATGAATTAACTAAATTTTTGCCTAGGAGAAAATTCGCTCTTATTCAAAGAAAAAAATCCCTTTCTTCATTTATCTTAAATCTGAAAATGCAACTCTGAAAGAATCTACAAACAGGATCTTTGTCTTTACAAAGGTAGGAGTTATGAAAAAATAAATTTGTGCAACCTGTGAACTTTCCAATTATACAATGAATCAATAACATGACTGTGTCCCAAAACATGAAACTGTGTCCCAAAACAAATGGAGAAAATAAATATTATTTTTTATTTCATACGCTCCTATATCTTCTGAATAACTTTGTTCTGCTAAAGGTATTGTGTAGGTTTGCTTTTTTCTGCAGAAATCAAAATGGTGGAATACTTTAAATGAAAATATGAATATATAAATCTTGATTATAAATAATTTTTAAAAATGGAGTTTCAGAAAAGTTAACTCTGTGCTATTCAATTTAAAATTAACAATATTCACAAGAAAGACAGAGTTTAATCCATCAAATATTTTCAGTTTAGGAAAAGGTCTTTGCCCTTCTGAGCATCCTTCTTCCTCATATAGTAACTCTGCTGTTTTGTGGCTGTGTCTCAGAAGCTTTCTTGCTCCTGTAAGAAGCTGAAATTCAAGATCCATCTTTAACCAATTATTCATAGTCATGTAGACATAATGAAAAACACATGAACCTGTGAATATCAGTCAAAATGTCTTCCAAGAAGGCTGGTGTGAATGTTTGTGTTTCATAGCATATTTGGTAGATGATAAGTTCAAAAGGAGAAAAATTGATGAAAGTGTTGAAGATCCTTCCAAATGTCAAATAGCAGGTAGGAGGATTTTTGGTAACTGGTCATTATGCATTTCACTCGCTCCTGAGTGTGCTCGATCTACCTATGTTCACAGAAATTACTACAGCTTTAGTCAGAAATGATACATCAGTGTCAGTTCCTTGGTGATAAGGAAGAAAATGAATATTATTTAATAGAATAATATGAATTAGGTTTATGTTTCATCTGATTCAGTCTGTATCAGTTCAATTTTTAATCCTGGCAACAGAATCAAGAACTCTTTTTCAGAAAGTAGATTCTTCACATAAACATTCTGATGCCTGTGTTAGTTTTGTTTGATTTATTAACATTGGAAAGCTATAAATATTTCCACTGATACTTGGAAATGAAGAATTGATTTGACTGTCATAGAATGACATTGCTGTTCATATGGGGTTTTTAAATTTTATTTTTATATTTATTATAGTAAGATGATCATGGGTATTTATATAATATTTATATATTATTATAGTAAGACCATGGTGGTGGTGGTGCATAAAGAGCTGCTTCCATGGCTCCCTAATTATTAGATAGTTTTTCTGGTTTTATTTGCTAGACTAGTTAGTCCAGCTAAGTATATCTTAGATAACATTATGTCTGAAGTGTCATGATAAATAATGGGGCTGTGCTTATTTGCTAGTGCTGATAATCTGATTATCTATATTTCTGTTTAGTTCCTGTGTTGTTAATAAGGCTATCCAGAACTGAAGGAAGTAAGTAATATTTTTCATTATGAGATGGTTTTATTTTAAAAATATTTCACTAGTTGGTTATTTTAAGTCTTATAAATATACTCTCCAGATTTTTCTTTTCTGCTTTAGAGAAACAGAAACTGGTTTGGTTTATATCCTCTTTGGAAAGGGGCTATTTCTACTGCCTCCACAGTCTGTGGAGGGTTTTTTTCCTCTCCCCTGTCCTTTCCTATTATTTCACTTGCGGTGTTGATTAGTAGTTTCACAGTGTGTTCTTCTAAAGGTGGCATAAAAATAAGTCTCTCCATCTTAAGTGGATGAATAATTTTCCTTTATTTTTTAGTTTATGAAGGCCATGCTGCCTGGTGCAAGTTAGAAGAGCCCTGACATGGATTAGAGCCCTGCCTGCTGAAGCAAAGCATTTAGAGAAGCACTCTGGGAATAAAAGATCCAGTTAAAATGAATCCACTTAGAGGTTTAAAAATGAGTTGGGAGAAAAAATGTTGCTTTGGTGGTGGTAAGAATTTTTATGTTAACAATACGTTCATCCTGAAGCTCTTTTATTGCATAGATTGGAGCCCACACTTGAAATTTGTCAATAGTGTCATGCTGGTGGCACACACATGCCCTGTAATACTGTAAAAAACCTTTTAGGTGGTTATAAACCGTTTAAAAAATCCTACTGTTCTTAAACTCAGAATGTATAAAAGTTAGTACATATCAGGGATGTTGCTATTGAACGTGATAATACTTTGATATCAGAACTATAAAAATTATCTGTTTGCCCAGATTTATGGCCTTGTAGAGCTCTTCTCGAGAACTGGTCCCACATGGCTCTGTAAAAAGTGCCTGGGCATGCTCCAGGCAAGGTCTGCATGGGCCTGGTAAACAGCAGTTTCTCTGAGGCTTTGAGGAACTGGAAGTATCAGCAGAGCATATCTTGTAGAGAAAAACAGACTCTTATTATACAGTTGAGGGGTGCACAGAAAAGAGAAACTCTCTGATGTCACCAGCACTTTCTTCATTGACTGACAGAATCATAGAGTGATTTGGGTTAGAATATCTCATTCCTGCCTTGGGCAGGGACACCTTTCACTAGACCAGGTTGCACAGGGCCCCATCCAACCTGGCCTTTAACACTTCCAGGGAGGGGATATCCACAGCTTCTCTTGGCAACACATGCCATTGCCTCACCACCCTCACCACCCTCACAGTAGAGAATATCTTCCTAGAATCCAATCTAAACCATTTTTCAGTTTAAAAACATTCCCCCTTGTCATATCACTCTATGCCGCTGTAAAAAGTCCCTCCCCAGCTTTCTTGTAGGACTCCTTTAGGTACTGAAAGGTTGGTCTGACACTGCCAAAGAGCATCACCATTCTGGCAGACAGGGACCTTTAGATTTAATTGGTTTTTAAAAGGATGCAGTTAGTTGGCGGGGGAGGGTCTTACATCTCCTCTGGGACTTTGGTTGAGACTAATAATTAAAAGAGAAATAAGGAACTAAACAAAGAAACACAAATCAGTATTTCTGTCTATATCCATAGGTGGGAGCCACAGCTACAACAGCTTGAAACAAATAATACTTTGTATTTTTCACAGTGATAGGTAGTTATGCAGAGAATATACAGGGAGGTTGGAGCTTTGAAAGAAAGGAAGGATTTTGTAAATTTCCATGGTTAGCAACAGCATGTAACATTTCCCTTCCCAAGAAAACAAAGTACCCTCTGGATCTCTTCCCACATTCTGCTCAATAACAACAACTTTCTTTCAATTACCTTTTGGCTCAAGTGAATTAAGGGCTGCAATCATCATTTTTAACAAGCCTTTAAAATTGCTCTTTTCTTTTTTTTTTTCCCAGATCATTTTCAACAACAAATGCAATTTAAACTTTTATGATAAAAGTGTAGAAGAGCTTTAAAATAGCTCAGGTATTTTTCTAGAGAAGGTGATGTAATTCTTCCCATCAGCAGAAAGAATATTTTACTCATGCTTTAGTCTTTTTTTGCTGATAAGTAAGAAAGGGATTAGACTATTAGTCAGTATTTTAATATTTAGTATTAATTATTTTCCTCTGGTTTATTATCTTTTTCAGCTAGTTTTCATTTTCCAAAAGTATTTCAATTGCCAGATTTGACGTCTTGGTGTATTTACACTGTTCTAATGTGACTTGAGTGTGTATTTGAGAAGAGAATTTGATTCATGTGTAAGTACTTCAATTTGCCTGACATGAACAGAAATAAAAATTCTTTATGACTCCCAAGCAGCCTTCTAAAAACTTTCTTGGGAGATTTTTCTTTGGAAGAAAATAAATACTTCATAGTTACTAGTGGGCAGTAGAAAAGAAAAAAAATATATATGAAAAAGTAAAATTGACTTTGGTTCCAGTTTTAAATTCTTGAGCAATGAGATTAAAGTTTCACTTCTGCACTAGTTGTCATTTGGACAAGACCACAGCTGACTCTCATATACATAATTAAGGAACAATATTAGGAACACCTTCACTGATCTTGAACTTCCTTCTCTTCCCTCAGTGGGACTGAGCATAATTGCAGATATTCCTTGGGACATGGAGGAGTCCTTGACCCTGCCAACATCTCCCTGGAAGCACTGGGCATAGCAGCTGAAGGGCTCCCTGATGTGTCTGTGACTAGCTGTGTTTTTCAGAGCTCCTGTTAAAAATCTGTGATTCCCTCTAGGATTCCAACACATAACTGAGTAGAGTGGCCAATTATGGTGGAATATGATTCTTTGTTTTTCAGCATACTTATGTGAGAATTATCCAGCTTTCACTGTGGTTAAGATCTTTTTCACTTTAGACTCATTCTCACAGATAAAATTGGATACACAGTACTTTCCACCTCTGACAAAATACTACAAGGGCATGCTTGATTTTCACTGGAAAATAAATTAGTTGCAGGATCCTAATGAAGAAGTACACCTGCAAGAGATTTGGAAGAATGATAGCTGGAGTTTGTAATGATTTAAATCAATATTTTGGTAATGCAGGTCATGCTGAAGAATATGTCTCTGCTGCTGTTGATTAAATAGATGTACCTGCTGAGAAGAGTTCCTTAATTGACTGCCTGCATTATCATGTAATGATCCTGTTCAGTATAACAGAGTTGCTAGAGTTAAGTACCTTTTATAGAGATCTCAGAGTCATAGAATGATTTCCTGCTGTGGGCAGGGACACCTTCCACTACACCAGGCTGCTCAAAGTCCCGCTACACCTGGCCTCAAACACTTCTAGGGATGGGGCATCACAACTTCTCTAAGCAACCTGTTCCAGTGTCTCACCACTCCAGAGGGACTCACAAGAGCAGAGTAAAGGAGGAGAAATGTTAGGGTGAGGCAGGCTGGCCACACTTCTTTTAGCCCAGGATACAATTGGCTTTCTGGGCTGCAAGAACACATTGCCAGGTCATGTTCAATTTTTCAGCCACCAGCACCCCCAAATCCTTCTCCTCAGGGCTGTTCCCAATGCCTTTATCCCCACCTCGTGTTGATAGTGGTGATCACCCTGACCCAGGTGTGGGACCTTGCACCTTCCCATGTTGCATTTGCTGAGGTTTGCAAGGGCCCACTCTTCAAGGCTGTCAGGACCCCTCTGGATGGCACCCCTTCCCTCAGGAGTAACAGCTGTACCACTTAACTTGGTGTCATTTGAGATGAATGACCTACTCTAAACTCAGACTGAGGAGAGAAATTTGGCTTTAAACACTGTGTTGTTTTCCAAATAGGTAAGTAAATGGATCATAGCAATAAACTTTGTAAGTGGTGTTACCTTCCTGCCTTCTTCCCGTTTGACATTGTGAATTGTACTTGTTACATAATGTATTATTGTTCCCAAGTTAACTACAATTGCAACCTTTCCTGTGGCCTCTCTGGACCTGAGAATAAAATGAGGTGTTTTTACAACCATGCCATTTCTCAGGGTGTATCCCTGTGATGGGGTCTCTTTACCACCAAGGCAATAAATCCTGCAATTTACTGGCATCACTGCATCCACAGTAATGTCCCCTCAGTGGTAATTAAAGGCTTAGGTAATAAGTAGTAAAGTGATAATTGATGTGTGTGCTTTAGTCTACTAAATCAGTCATCCTTTAGAAATTATTTCCCTGTTACAATCAGGGAAGAAAAACATAAAGTACTAAAACTGATTGAAAATAAAAATGTGTTGGCTCAAATTTGACATTTCCTTTCTAGAGGTAATCTAGATGCACATGTTGATGATATTCAGGGAATTACCAGAGAGTACCAGAGCAGAACCAACAAGCCAGTGGTAGGAATTCCTGCAAGACATTCCTGTAGCAGCACGGAGTATCCCAAACCATGGGCTTCACAACACAAGAGAGACATGTTGCTCCTGGAGCAGGTCCAGTGGAGGGCAACAAAGATGATTAAGGGACTGGAGAATCCCTCTTATGAGGAAAGGCTGAGGAAGATGGGCCTTCTCAGTCTTGAGAAGACAAGAATAAGAGCAGACCTCATCGATGTATGCAAGTATCTGAAGGGTCGGTGTCAAAAAGATGGAGCCAGCCTCTGCTCAGTGCTGCCAAGCAATAGGACTAGAGGCAACAGGCAGAAACTGATGCACAGGAAGTTTCCACCTGAATATATAGAAGAACTTCTTTACTGTCAAGCTGACCATAGACTGGAACAGATTGCCCAGAGAGGTTGTGGAGCTTCCCTCCCTGGGGATTTTCAAGAACCATCTTGGCGCAATTCTGTGCAATGTGCTCTAGGATGGCCCTGACTGAGCAGGAAGGTTGAACCAGGTGACCTACTGTGATCCCT
The DNA here is from genome assembly GCA_013401135.1 of Cettia cetti. Taxonomy (NCBI): domain Eukaryota; kingdom Metazoa; phylum Chordata; class Aves; order Passeriformes; family Sylviidae; genus Cettia; species Cettia cetti. The sequence goes on from VZUI01089485.1 coordinate 15,482, forward strand.
TCCAATCTTATCCATTCTGTGATTCTTTGAACAAAACACTAAAATAGTGTGCAAGGAAGAAAGAAGTGGCTTCTTCTTATCTGAACAAGTAAGAAATGTGGATGCCATTCCTGCTAGTGGTGCTAGTACACCTTAGTAGGCTTTTAACAGACCAGAGAATATTTTATCATTACTGTACTTTACAGTTCAAGACTTTGGCCTTAAGTAAGGAAAAATGAGTTTTCAAATTAATACGAATAAAAAGAAACCATCATAGGCAGGAATGGTAAAAGGAATAAACTTTTTACTTCTTCAGCTAACATGGATCACAGTGTAAGAATATTGATTCTGGTGACTGTAGGCTATAAAAAATTAAATCTACTTTGTTCACTGGAGAAATGATAAATAAGTACCTCTGTGTAATATTTTTAAGATAACAGCTTTGTATTAGTGATCCATTCAATCTTGGAGCATGTCTGAAGGGTTCAACAGCAAAAGCCTCCTATGGGAGGGAGTCCCTGTTGGAGGAGGGGAAAGACCACTCTGCCTGCAGTGGCAGAAGCAATGTGTGATGAACTGAGGGTAACCCCCATGCCTCATTTCCCTGCCTTTGCCAGGGAAGGATGCAGAGCTGTGAAGGAGGAGGGGGTGGAGGAAGGTGTTTTTAAGGTCTTACTTTATTTCTCATTATCCTACTCTAATTTTCTTAGCAATAAATTCAATTAATGTTCTCTACTTTGAGTGTGTTTTGCCTGTGACAGTATTTGGTGAGTGATCTCTCTCTGCCCTTATCCCAATCATGAACACTTTGTTACATTTTCTCTCCCTTTCCAGCTAAGGAGGGGAGCAACAGGCTTTTGTGTATGCCTGGCATCTAAAGAGGGTCAATCCACTACACCATGCAAGTGCAAGATGGATGATAAGAGATGATAGAGGTGGCAAAATACAAGGAACCAGTGAGATATTAATGACTGCTCAGAACTGCACTTAGCAGACTATTGTTCACAGTGGATTTTGCAATAAACTATTAAGTCTCAGTATAAAGAGCTCTACAGGTGTTTGTGGAGGGACAGATTAAAAAATGTAAAGAATAAAACAACTGACAAAGTATTCCTTGAAATTGTAGAAGTGTGGCATACCTAGGTGTGTTCCCAATAAAGGTAATATCATGCCTTTCAAGGCTGAAGGAAAGACTATTGGAATGACTCTGATAGATGACAACTAGCATTTGTTGTACAGGAAGACTATCTTCAACACATAACTTGGATGACAGTGCCAAGTTCATTTGTTTTCAGAAGATGATATCATAGAATCACATGGATGGATTGGAACAATGGAACAGATTGGACCTTAAAGACCACCTATTTCCAAACCCCCTGCCATGGGCAGGGACACCTTACACTGGCCTTGAACACTTCCAGGAGTGGGGCATTCCCAGCTTCTCTGGGCAATCTGTTCTAGTGTCTCACCACCCTGACAATAGAGAATTTCTTCTTAATATCTAATCTAAACTTACCCTCTTTCAATTTAAAGTTTTTCCTCCTTGCTCTATTCCCCTTTGTAAAATGTGAGTGAAATGTGAGTATCTTGTAAGGTTCAGAGCAGAACTGTAAGTGCAGAAGCTTTTTCAGCCTGAACAAAGCCAGCTGGAGTGCTAGCCCTGGGCTGGACCCAGGTAAGAACAGACCGCAGGCATTTCCTACTAAACTCTGTAGGAAGTACTCAGATTTTGAGGGAGGTTGGAGATGGGTACTGCTGCTCTGTCTGGCCTGTAGTTTTGGTAGGATGCTGATGGCTATACGCTTCTGCAACACCAAGGAGGGAAGGCAGCAAGGAATTAAGAGCTCAAGTACAGTGAATTACTCTCCCTATATTTAAGGCAAACCCCAAACGTTTTTACGTAAAGGGAGGTGAAGTTACTTGGAGAGTTTGTATCACCAGATATTTGTATGTACTCATTGCATTTTCACTGTTTAGAGGGAAAGAGGAAAGAGTCCATCATCACTGACATAGGCGCTTTGTCGTCCCGCAAAACCCCCACGAAAGAGCGAGCCCCCGGCGCGGGCGGCAGGGCACGCGTCCCCCTCCGGCGGGGCGAGCAGACAGAAGGCGCCCCGCCGCCCCGCCCCGCCCCGCCGCC
>VZUI01089489.1:0-65126 GCA_013401135.1 Cettia cetti
TGCAGAAAGGCAAATGAGGAAACCACAAAAAAAAAAAAAAAAAAAAAAAAGAAAAAGAAAAGGGAGAAAAGGAAACAGAGCTACTTAGGCATAAATTAATGTCTCAAAAGGTCTGCTGGCCTTCCTGAAATTTGGGAATCAAGAGTTTCCTTTCCCTCAGGTTATTACTGCAAAATGGCTGGAGTCTCAACCTTTACAGGGATGCAAATTCCCATTTTCTGAGTCTGCTGCCTGAGCTCTTAAATTCCAATAAATCAGGAAAACTGACATTTCTAAAAATACCTCTTACCTATCCTGAGATAATTGCAACCCAGGAGTATTCAAAACATACATGAAGCCTCATGAAGCCCTTGGGGTATGATTCATTTCATAATAACCACCCCTCTTTTCCTGTCTCATCCCAGCTAATCATCAAAAATCTTCCAGTTTCTCTGCCGCCCTACAATTCACCCCTTTTCCATTCGCTGTAAAGGATATCTGTGAAACAGAAAGCTGATACAATTAAATGGGAATAAATGGGAGCTTTAAAACCCCCATTGTTCCATTTCTGGAAGAAAAGTTTCTGGGTCTTGTAGAGAGAGAGAAAGTATCTCCAAACACTTCTCTGTCCTCTGTCTCCCTGTTCTCAGTCTCATAGCACTGAAACACTTCAGCATGGCTGGAAGTAAATACAGAAAATGGCAACAAATGAAGTCTTGAAAGAAAGGTAGTGAAAAAGATGAAGAAAACTAGCTAGACTTTCATTTTGTGGGAGGATGAGTTCTTACACCAATGGCAAGCTGGTGGATTAAATACTCCTTAAACTAATTTGGTCTGTACAGGGGCTGAGTTTTTCTGAAATTGAATACTTCCTAAGAAGTAGATGGTGGAACTCATAGACTTTGTTTTGTAACACAGAGGAAAAATTCTAAAGTGTAGGGGCTGCTGTTAAGGACAGTCGCTGTCTGTGCTGTATTTGGTGCAGGACTGTTGAGTGTCTTATACCACAAGGGCACCCATGACTAACAGCAAAACAAATTAAACGAATTTTCATGACTACCAGTTCCACTTGAAAAGCTTATTTATAGAAAGACATGATATAACTTTTGACTACTGGCTGGTAGCATAACTGGCCAGAAGCATCAGCAAAAATTAACATGTACTTCTCCAAATTCTTTCAGAGAGTTGTTCAGTTTATGAAGCATACGGTAACATTATCTGCCATAAAGTGTCACTTGGGATATTACCTAATTCAGAAAAAAAGGAGAATAAAAGTGCATTTACATCCCAAAAGTGCATAAAGATTAAAGGGCAGCCAGTCTTATCTTCAAGATAGCACTGAATCTCCTTGATATATGTACTGAACTGGAAATCTAAAGTTGTCTGCTATGGTGGTTTGGTACTTGCCTCTGAATTTCCCTGCCAGTGGTCATGACAGTAGGAATGTTACTGCATTTGACAAACCATTTATCCCATCCATGATGATGATAATTTTCCTAAGAAAAGTGGGTTCTGTATATAGTCATTAGTTCAGCTGGCTGCAAGAACTTAAGTAGTGATTATTACGGTAATATTAAAATACAGCTAATTAATACCATCCACTGTCTTTAACATCACATATAATAATTACTTTAGTGTTGCACAAAATTTTTACATTTCTGAACGTTAATCCCAGAACTAACTTTTGTCTTCCCCCTCTCATTCTTTTCCTCACCCACATGTTTATGAAGAAGCCTTGGCAAAGCATTTTTCTAGGTTTTTAATTGGACTACTGTGTACAGAATATTATTCCTTCATTATAGTAAATTTCAAGTGTGTTCTTTTCTAGCAGAGGAAGAGTGACAACACACACTTTCCTCTCTCTTGCTCTAGGAACAGTTTTAAAAACCCACAGCAACCAGGAAACAGTAATATCAACAATGCAATGACTTTGTTACAGTTGGATCTGAATAATCAAAAATCTATTACTGAAGGCAAGTGGAGATTTCCCCAAATCTCTTCAGTAGCCCCACACTGGATAATTAGCTTTGTATCACCAGTTTTGATGGCCTGACTCTCAACCAGTTCAGTTGAATAATCCCGCTGCATTAAACTAGCAGGAAGATAAGTCCATTCCCGTTTTGAAATTCTCTTGCAAGCCTTTGTGAATAAATCTGGAAGTAAAAGAACAGCTCTGAGATGCTGACATTTAAAGTAACTTCAGAGTAGCTAAAGGCGCCGAGTGCAAGTGAGGCTTCTTTTAATGACAATGGAAAAGACAGTAAACAAATTCCAACTGATGAAACCATAGAGGTGAAAAGGTCTTCAATGCAGATTGATTCTTAACTTTAATTTTTTTTAAATAAAAATTCTTTATGAAAATCATAATATCCATCCTAATAGCTCATAGGTCTTGGATTGGTTAAACAGATAGGAGACATATGCGGGAGACAGTGGCATAGGGGAAAAAAAAGTCCAAATACATTTCTATCCATTTTGTCCTGAGCCTGGTGATAGCTACATGAACTTAATAAAGGGTGGTACAGAGTTTATTTTATCCATAGCAAAATGACTCTCCAAGACTTATTAACATGTATTTTTTTAAGATTATATACTAATTAAGTAGTTATTTTGAAGCTGTTATAACTTTTCTTTAAAATGTCTTTTCCTTTATATTCTTATGTTCTATCATTTTACTAGAGATAAAGCAAGTTACCATTTAGAAAAGAAAGTAACAATACACAATCAGGCATAATTAATAATATTTAATAAGGGCTACCTTGAGCAAACAGAAGGAGCACCTCAGTCCTCACTCAGGGAACTTTTTGTATGCCTTACACATTCAAATGTTAGATCTACCTCAGCAGGTGAAAACAAAAGGGTAATACTCTATCAGTTTGTACAAACTGCCAGGCTCAGCTCAAGAGGGCCTAGAGATTTTAAGAGAAAAGCAGTGTTATGAAGTGATATATTTAAGAGCTACCTCTTCTTTTGGACATTTTCGCCGTGTACAAAGATTAGGGTCTTAGGAAGGAGTTTACAAAGCTCAGGGAGTCACAAAGTGATTCAGCTCCACTAACTGCTTTTGAAAATCTCAGCTAAAACTGTTTCTTTTCAGCAGGGTTGTGTGCTATGTTCTGTTTACATACTGAAATCACTGATGGAAAAACATTGTTTATTTTGGGCCAGAGTTAAAGCTGTAGTAGTGTGATGAAATATGCATTTCCATCTGGTTGATCAGAATAATCCTCTTACATCTATAATGTATTCAGCATACTCCTTATGATATCTTTAGCCATTAATTCCCCTGACATTAAGAGTTTGAAATTTAAATATGAGGCAGCAAAGTAGTGCATGGGTTCTATTTAGGAGTTACACTTACTTTTCAGCAATATTTTTTTTTTATTTCTCTTGGAATTTTCCAGGTTTTTTTCTTATATAAAAAATGATGAACCAAATAATTTAATCTAAAAAACTGACAAAATATCTGATGATAAAACATATTTTATTTCATCTTCCAATTTTGAGATCACCCCTGGAAAAATCCACAGGTTAAAGCCTCTGCCTGCAAGTCTGAAAGCAGAATGTTTTTAGAAAGCTTACACTGACAGGACTACAATGCCAAGAAACAATTCATCTCCCCAGTATCTCTCCTTCTAATGTTGAAAGAATTCATCAATAGAAGAATCTCTTTTCCATTGCTACCTTTATATACACCTTGGTGCAGACATGTGAAAAGACCTTCCCATCTCACCTCTGCCAAACACTCTGGATAATATCTTTGCCCTCTCACTCCAGGAGACACCCTCCTTCTTAGGAGATGAACTAACTGCTCATTTACTTTTTAATATTAATTTTAGATTTGCTACCACCAACCAGGGTATTAGTACTTTCATGACTGACTGAGTCAGTTTTCTTCTCTGCCTTTCCATTTCTTTACTTCATTACTGTCAAACTCTACACAGCTCTGAACTCATGCATTTGAACTTGAATGAGCAACTCTGCCATAATTTCCTCCTCGTTTTCCATTTTCTTCTATTCTTCTAGTCTCTTTTCTTGTTTGTTCTGCTGCCCTGATTTTTTTCCTGTTGTTATCTTTCCTCTCCTATAACATTTAACACTTTCCAATGAAAAGTCTATTTCTTTCAGGCCAAAATCTAGTGCAACACATTCCTTTGTGACCAAAAAAATATGATGAATGATATGGGGAATGAATGATGGGAATGAATGATAAAAGTCCAGCTGGCTCTCACATCCACAGGTTCATGGTATAGTGCTCAGGTTTGTTTCTGAAAATTGTACACCTATCACTCAAAGGTCTTTTCCCCAGAAATAATTTGCATTTGTAGTTCAATCTCTGAATTCATGAGAGTAAAAGTGTCAGGTACCAATTATGTGATTTCTTAAAACCTATGTTGTTCTTGCATTAATTTTAATCACTCAAGGAGTTTTCAGTTTTGAAACATGTCCTCAACTTGGTCCTGACAAAAACAAGAAGGTGTATAAGTCATAGGTAGTTTGTTGGTTTTTCTTTTCTTTCTCTTTAATTTGTTTTTGCCACAGTGTAAATGAAGCCTTTTGAAATTTTAATAACTGATCTGCTTCTTGCCAGAGGAGACAAGACTGTTGTGAGACTGGCCCAGGAACAAGACGTAATTCCTCTTTGTAGTCTACCTAAAGCATTGATAGCATCATCAATAATATCAGAACAGTAATGGGCTTTTTTAGTTAACCTGTGGGTCTCTGCCAGCTGCGTGGTTGTGCACTGTGAAAAGAACTTAGCATTCCCAATAAAGAACATCCATTAAAAATACACTGTTGGCAGTGTTTTAGTTTAAGCTAAACAAGATAAACCTTATTCATATCCCATCCTGCCTCTGGAAGATAATCTTACCTTAAACTATTACTTTAATGTAGTTCCCAAGATTTCCACTGCTGTCTTCTATGGATTTAGCTAAAGGTCATATGTGGTAGGTGACCAATTTTTACTGGTCTCTTGGGTAATGGCTTAAGACAGGATTCACTGTGTTGCACTAGAGTAGGTCAGACTTTGAGGGTTGAAGATAATTGCTAGTCTCCTTTGAAAGTGGGGCATTACCAAGGAATTAAAGGTAGCTTGTGAACATAGATAAGAGACAACATACTAGTTGTCCACTATTCCAGTTAAAGCATATTTCTTGGTTATTTACTACACACTGAACAAATTAAATGGATGTGACATGGTGGGTCAGATTTTTTAAACCCTCCCTCTCAAACAGTATGTCACAATATTTTATTTGCTTAGTTTACAAAAGCAACTTAATAATTAAATTCAACTCCCATGTAAAAACACCACTGAACAAAATCCTACACTGAACAAAATCCAAAATTCTTGTGATAGGAAAGAAAACTAGACTAAGCTAAATATGATTATTGAAATACTAGAGCAAATATTATCTACTGTAATTGTGTCATTCTTCCCTAAAAAAAACCAGACAAGTATATATTTTTCATAAGCAAGCAAATTATTGTAGTAATTTCTGCAGCTTGGAGTTTTGTTTATAAAGATAAAATATTAGGTGTCACTAAGAAATTAAGACTTTTGCCTCTCATTTACCACTTCTACACTTTCTTTTCTTCTCTTTTTATGCTATCAATAACAACTGAAGTATTATGAACAAATATTTTTAATATAATGTGTTAACTCAGAACACACATATATATATTTATAAATATGTATATATGGATATTCATTACCAAAATCAACTGCAATTTAATTACCACTTTGTTTGTAAGGGATATTTGGAAATTAGGTTGGATTTTTTTCTGTTTTCTGTGTTCAGCATGTACATAATATATCATTACCTTAATCCAAACTGTCCTTACACTTTTAGCCTGAGTTAAAGTTTTGCAATATTTTTTTCAATGTTGCAATAATCCATCTCCTTACAAGATTTTTTGATGCATCCAGTTATTTATAACATCTATTAAGTCTCTTTAATGAGATTTTCTTCTCTTCTCTGTGTCAAGCATCTGTGTTTTACTGATTCACTTCTGTAGGTTTGCAGGTTAAACTGAAGACATACAATTAACATTTTACTCTTCATGTAAGTGATATTCTATTAAACCAATAAAAGAGTTGACATAAAAAATACTGCAAAGATATGTAGTAATACTTATGAGGAAGCAATGCAATTTTCAACAATTAGCAGCATAATTAGTAAAAGAGCTTGGCATGAAATATTTTTTTCAAATACTTAATGTTTAAGAATAAGTTGGAAATAAATTGGAAATCTTGATAAACAGAAGACAGGCTTGTGCATCTAAAATTCAAATTCATGTTAAGATTTTATCATGAATCACTAAAAGTCAATTTTTCGACATCTTTTCGACCCTTTCTGATATTTTTGCATGTAACAATATTCAGTATGAATTGCTTTCTTTTTTTGTTTTCCTCTTGAAATGAGAGGAACACTCAGTTTTTAAAATTTATGTTTATAGTGTTTGACTCAGATTACATTCTGATCTTTTTACCTAAAAATATAATAAATAACGAGTCACATGATCAACAGCAGTGAGTAATAATATTCCCATTAAAAGGTAAGAAAAACATAGGCAGATGGATGGTTTTTTCAGAGTTTTTCTCCAGCCTGCAGCAGTTTGTGAGTTTCTGTGACAAAGTTTGAGCTTAGATCATCATATTTAATAGTCTCTGATGGATCTATCTTTCAAAAATTTTCTAATTCATCTGGAACCTATTTACATTCTTAGTTTCCCTGGTCGCATAATTTAATTATGCAGCATCCAACAAGTAACTTCATTTGATTTGTTCTTTTTAAATTTTAATAACATTCTAATTTAAATGGTGAATATGAAGAATTCCTTATCAACCTTCCAACATCTTTCATTATATTAATCTTTTTTTTCTCCAGTACTACTGAAAGAGACTCTCAGAGGACAGACAAAAACCCAGTGAGCCCTCAACAGAGTCTTTAACTTCTTAGGGGCTTCTCAGGAGGATCTGGCAGCTCTCAAATTTGAGATATGATACTGAAATTGGTGTGAAGAGTGCAAAAAGCTCTTGAAACCTGGATGTATTGGAAAACCAGAGAGAAATAAAATGTCTGAAAGAAATAACGTTTCAGGATTTCCTCAGTCTTGAAATCATCTGACAAATCAAAAGTGATTAATGTTGTTTATCAACAGCAGAACAAAGACTCTCAAAAGCATCAGAACATACCAGCTGACTGGGCTGAGTCACAATAAGCTGTATCTCTGAATTAATGATTTCTTTTAAACTTGTGGAAAGAAAGCTAACTGTGGGATAATTTTTGCAAAATAAACAAATTTCAGCCTTGCAGTCATTTTTTACTCAACTTTTGCTTGTCAGTCTTGATGTCTAGGTCAATGGAAGTTTTCCATAGCAGAAAGTGAGGAACAGAAGAGGAAGGAAGGCGTTTTTCCCATTCTTAAAACATTTTAGAAGGAAAATTATTTTAATGTTATTTCTGTGAAATAACACATTGACAATTGACTAAAATTCATTTTTCATTTAAAGTGTAAAAGAAATCAGAATATAACAGCAATTCAGAGTCTGTCATGACCTGCCTAAATAAAACACTTAAATCCCTCTATCACAGCTGTACAGCTGGGAAAAAGAAGAATTGTGGATCTAGCATGCATTCACAAGAATTTAACCAGATATTAGTGTTTAGCAGAAGGAGATAACTGTATTAAGAAATAATGAGGAAATGCCTGTAACATCAACATAAATTATGATTAACAAAATTCAATTGAAGCCAGAAGGTCAAATAACTTGCAGTTAAATCTGTGACTACAGATGCCTTCTCCCTTGATTTATGTCTTAAAACTCCATGTAAATGTCATTTTACTCATGTAAGGTCTCTCTGACATCTTTCTGTGAGCTTCTAAGAAACTTCAAGTTATTTATATAGCTTTTCTCACTGGCATCTAATATGTCTTGTCCTTTGATGACCAGTGATGTCTGACTTTGCTTTACCAGGCTTGTTTCAAACACTCAACACTATCTGTATAGAACTTCTCTTCAGTGAATTAAATAAATGCTTGTATCTCAATGGAAACCCTGACAAATTTCACAGGAGAAAAGTAACAGTCTCTAGCATGTGTCGAGCAATGCTAGAGGCAGCTGACTTCTGACATCCTTTACTTTGTTCTATTCTCAGAATTAGAACTAAACCCCTGATAAAATCTTCTGGTTGGTGAAGGAGCCAGCTTGGAAGTTTTCCCTGTCTAAAACATGTCACTTTCAGCATGAAACAGGAAAGCTGAGCAACTGGTCTGCCCTATAATGAAGTTTCAACAATAATCACTCATGCTTTTATCAGGTTACTTAGTCCTGCTGAAAATTTGCCATAAATTCAAAAGGCTTCCAGTGTTGCTTCAGTGGTGAGGAGTATATTTTGTTCTCTTGGAAAATAAGAATTTCTGGTCCAAAAATAGCAGGTCAAACTCCCTTCAGGCATAACTCCACTAACTTCAAGGAACACTGGAAGATAAGTTGACCAAGAAAGTCTAAATGAGAATCTAAATTAGATGTGAGACATTAGTGAGGATTTTTTTTTCTTTTTTTTTTTTTTTTTTTTCCCCAGTATACCCAGAGACCAGATTCTCAGCAGGTATAAATTACTATAGTTGCACTAATTTCATGAGCCATGACAATTCGCACAGATTGAGGATGTAACTCTAGGTAGCAATATTCTTTTCCAGGGGTGAATAGATGAACACTTGACAATGCTGCCAGAAGAGGTCATATTTTGTTAATGTGAGATATAGAGAACTGCAGGACAGATAATGCCACAATGCTCTCAGTTAATAATATCCTTAAAATAATTTGAAAATGAATTTCACTTCAGGTATATGAGACAGTCTTTTGATTTCCCATAAATGGCTTCCTAGGTAAGATCAAAATTCTGCCTGTTCCAGTATTCTGTTTCAAAAGATAATGAAAAAGTGAAGATGTGGTGAAAAATTGGAAAAATAGGGTAATCATGTAGCAATCCTTCCCCAGAATGCTTCTCAAGTGATTTGTGGTTTAGGGAGAGGTCAGGCTAGAGGAGATGCACTGTAAGCCAGAAGAATCATAGTAGTTGGAAGTGAAAAACTCAAGTCAAGTTCAACATGAATATATAAATTACTCTCTATTCATTCAGTCACTGTAAAATTCAGGTTTTATTGAATGTTTTCATTGGAGTTGTTTATATTTGTATCATACAGTTTTTTTTCTAAATATACTTTTGTAACAGAAAATAACATCTGGCATGAATATGCTATTGCAAGTGCTTGATGAATTTAAATGATGTTACTGAAGTTCTGAAACCCAACGCAAAATTCAAACCAAGGTATTATAATGCAAAAATGATACTGAAGTTTTTTCTCACTATTTCAATGCAATTAAAATGTTCTTTATGTATTAAACAGTTAGCATGTAGTAAACCTTACCTGTTAATTTGAAAAATGCTTAAAAATAGTGTGTAAAAAAAAAAGAAAGGAAAAAAAACCCTCAATATGTTTGAAAAAAATATGTCAGAAGAAAAGGAAAAAACCCCAATATGTTTGAAAGTGTTAAACTCAAGTAATTAATATATGTAAAAGTCTTAATATTTCCTCTGATGATTCTGGCATCTGGTTTGTATCTTGTGGCCTCGCTAAAGTGTGCTTTTACAAATCTTTCAAGTTTGAAAATACATCATGCCTTTTGTGGGTTCTGCTTGGGGTTCAGCAGGCAGTGGCCCATATATAACATGACTAGTGTCTCTCCAGAGCAATGAAAGTCAGATATACACAAGATTATAATATCTGATAAATCCAGTAACACAGGTAACATAACACCTAAACAACAGCCATAGTACAGCGAACAAAATGAAGTAGTGGGAGGTTATTTGTTTGGGGTTTTTGCAGGGGTGGGCATTCTTTGTATTTTGGGTTGGTTTTTTTTGCATGGCAAGCTCACTTGCAACATTTACAGTAAATTTACGAAGGTTACGGTGAAAATGTTGTCTATAAAAAGAAAAGTGAAATCAATGATAGTAGGTGACTTTGAAACAAAAGATGGCTGTTCACAGCTGAGTGTATCACTTTGGAGGTCAGGGAGATAGTGAGAAGTGTGGGAACTAGCTGTCTAAATTAATTATAACAAATTTAATCATTTAACATTGTTCCATTAACATAATATATTTTCTTTCCTTTGAAAATTGACGTAATAATTATTCATTAGATATAGGATAGAATTTCATCCAGAATTCCAACAGATTTATTATATCTTTATTTAAAAAACACTCAATAAAACTGGAGAGACAAAATAATATACAGACCCTCAAATGCTGATGATAAACAAGAGGATGGACAATTTGTTTACTGTGATTATATTGTTTTAAGAGTTAACATCAGCAGGGCAGGGTGAGATTTTGAAAGACTACATTAAAAAAAAAAAAAAAGAAAAAAGAAAAGGTACTTCCATTAAGGAAGGCATAGTTTTCTTAAAAATATAATACATGGTTGTAAGTGGATGCAAAGAGGAAAAATATTGTATCTGATTTTGCATGACGTTTGGTGAAGATGCTCACAAGTCTGTTCTCTATCTTCTGATCTATTGTTAAGAAGGTACTTTAGAATTAAGACCTTGCTGTGATGTTTCAGCTCTTTGGGGTTTCATACAATCTTAGGCCAAGTGCCTGGGATTCATTATATAGGTGGTATTATAGCTATAAAGCCTTATTCCCTCATACAGAAATAAATCTTCTCTTGGCAAGAATAATTTTTCTTTGTGCTATTATTACCATCAGTTACTTTTCTATTGAAATGAATGTTCACTGCTGACTGGAAGGACCTTCAGCAGCTCAAGCAAATAACATGGTTTGTATTGGAAGACAGCTAAAAGGAGCAGAGGAATGAACATGATGTTTGTTCTACTAGTAAGTATTATTTGCATGTCTAGGGCTGTATATCATTGTATAAAAATGTCATATTTAAGCATGCAAAATATAATTAAAATTGGTTTAATTAAAGAATACAATTATACTTGCTCATGTTCAAAAGGGAAAATAAATAAAATGAATGATTGTAGAGGCCTCATTGATTTGCACAGTGACAGAAGTCATTAACTGAGCTCTGGTTAAATGGCACTCATCTGCTTCCAGAGGAAATATGCCTGTGCTGTAGGTCTGTGATATATTTCAAAGTATTTTGCTTTTCATGCATGATATGTACGAAATATGCATTCTGTTGACTAGTAGCACAATCAGGAGGATGTATTTTGACAGCTAAATGGCAGATTTAAATGTGGCTTTCTTTTTAGTACTTTGGAATTTCTATTTTTTTCCTCCCTTCAAGTTTAATATAGCCCTGCCGAAGTCTTTAAGCATCTCATGTGGCATACCTGCAATGTATCTCTGCCTGCATCTAGAAAAGTGCCATCATGTCCACTAAGTATAAGTTGAACATGCTGCTCTCTTATGATTTATTGTCTCAGGAATTCCTTCAGATTCCATTGCATGATAACTGTTGCACCAATTACCACTGGAATGCAGGGACAGCACATTCAGTGGCCTATGAACCTTCTCTTGACTGAGAGAACAGAGCATATTTTATGTTTAAATGACAAAGTCAGTTAAAATGTTTCACTTTGCATGAATATTCTTTGGGGGGCAGGGAGAAGATCTAACTCTAGCTTTAGTGGCTAATTAAGGAAAATCTATTAGAAGATATTGGTCTGTAGTTTTAGAGTACTTATTACTGAATGGTTTCAAAACACTTTACAATTACTGGATTGGTTCCTCAGTGAGCACAAACTGCTTTCATGCACAGATTTCATTAAATTATTTTAATGAAGGTATAACAGCATTTTAACCTTTTTAAGAAACCATCCTCGTATCACTGTTCTTGGTGTCATTTTACAGAAGGGTGGAATGAAAGGGAAAGAGATTAGAAAACAAAATTAATTCACCTGGTTTTAAGGGTTTGATTACATCTGACACATCTAGATCTAAGTCCAGCATAGGACTTAGTTACACACACATAAGTGGGCTTATAATGCCCTAGGATATCAGACATCCACAAGTAGCAGGCACAGGGACAACAAGACCAAATCATTATGAATCCCAAAGGTATTAGGCGTGTATATTTAGGATGCGATTTTCACCACAGATATCTTAAGTAAACTGATCTGAATTATCCTCTTGATGGCACTGATTATATTTCATGACAAGATGCACATTTGGTGCTAGTTAGGTTGTCTTGAAGGCTTCCATCCAGCATGTAAGTGCCACTCTGCAAAGTCTAAATCTTTGTCTCTTCAACATTTCTGACCACTCCATATGGATTTTCTGGACACCTTAAGGAAATTCAGTTGCTCACTTTTCACTTTGGAGTTGATATTTAGCTTATCTGGAGACATGTAATTTAGTGTCTGGAGCTTAATCCCTCACTAGATATTCATATTTGAGGCACCAAACTTTAGATCACTTTGGAGTTAAAGGAAGGTATAATCACTTTTGGGACATGAATCATTTGCTCAGCTTTCTAGCATAAAACAAGAACCGTAAGATCTAAGTTATATGAGCTGTGTTCCACTTGACTAAAAAAGCAGGTCTCCCTGGAAGATAAACCTGCTGTCTGCATGACCTACTACTTGTCATGTGAACCTTATACTAAGAGCCAAAGAAGACAACAAAATCAAAGAGAATATGCAAGGGTCCTACTAAAAGCAAATAAAAGGAAACTGAACACATAAATATGTGTGACATTAAAATAGCCAAGAAAATAAGAACAGAGTTTATAATAATACAGCAACTTTGAATATAGCAAAATAATCCTATACACAGCTTTAAAAGTTGCCAGGTGAATTTCAAGCCTAAAGGTTTTTTCCTAACTGAAAGCTCATTTTATTTTTTACCAGGTATGATGTAGTGAAATATATTAGTTTTCCCTGTAACTTTTACCTCACCAAATAGTTTGTTAATCTGCACGAGGTCTGATGTCTGACAAAACAGAGATTAATGCATTACAGAGTGGTCAGGCAGAAATGGTGTAACTTTCACAGATAGTCTCTCTGAAAGTTCAAACTCTATCTGCTTTTGTATGTTAACCAGGGGGCTTCTTAAAAAAAGATAGATGAATAAAACATTTCTATTCATTCCTAAATTTGTCTATTAAAGTGCAGAAGAAAGGTGACTCAGTATTGAAAGGAAAATGTACCTGAACCACAAGAAAGAAAATTGTGATAGAAAGAGGCAGAGAGGTAAACTTTTTGTTGTTGTGACAGCAGTGACAGCAGTGACAGCAGCAGTATGATCGATGGGCTGAGGTCAATTTTATAAGGATGAAGTGTGCAAATGTTGGGTCCAGATTTTGTGTCACAGCAACCATATGCAGGGCTAGAGGCTGGGTTCAGAGTGGTTGGAAAGTAGCCCAGCAGAGAAGGACCTGGGGTGTTGGTTAGCAACAACATGAACCAGTGTGTGCCCATGAAGGTGGCCAAGGAGGCCAATGGCATCCTGGCCTGGATCAGCAATGATGTGTCCAGCAGTACCAGGGCAGTGACTGTCCCCCTGAACTGGGCACTGGTGAGACCACACCTCCAATCTTGTGTTCAGTTTTGGGCCCCACTTAAGTGGGCTGGACTGTGTCCAGAGAAGGGACATGGAGCTGGTGAAGGATCAGCAGCATAAGTATCATGAGGAGCAGCTGAGGCCTTGAGCTGTGCCAGGGGAGCTTTAGACAGGATATTAGGAAAAACGTCTTTACTGAAAGAGCTGTAAAGTACTGGAACAGGCTGCCAAGGCAGTGATGGGGTCACATCCCTGGAGCTACTTGAAAGGTATGTTTATGTAATTCTTAGGGACATGGCTTAGCAGTGGTCTTGGCAGTTCTGGGTTAACAGCTGGGTTTGATCCTGAAGGGCTTTATCAACCTAAACAATTCTATGATTATACATTAATATTTCAAAGATTATATCAGCATTTTCTTTTTATACTTTAAAGGTAAGTAAAAATTCTTTTGAATATAAAATAAACATCTTAGTGCTATCTTGGAAGCAGAAATTGAACAGACTTCAATCTTATTAAAGGAGATGAAAATTGTATTGAAGACACAAAGGAAGATAAACTGTCATCATTATTACTGCAGGTTTCTTAGATATGTATAAAAGGAAAGCCAGAGGTAGGAAACTCATAATGGGTATATGTAAATACCCAGAAAAATCTCTGGTTTCAGGCATTCTCATTTCTGTGTTTTGGTAGATGCTGCTTCCATTTCGTTTTGTAAATCTTTTCCCTCCCACAGAAAGCCAAGCTGGGATTTATCTTGTCTAATTTTAAGGATCAGCCTTACAGACACCTACACGTGGGATAATCACATGCTGAGGGTGACTGACCTGAGGTAGTCATTTGCATGAACCGCCTTTTCTTTACTTTAAAGGGAATGTATAGTGATTAGCATGGATAGTAGCTGCCTAAATTTCATCACATGAATCTCACCCTAAGTAGTGACAAAGACTGTCACCGCAGTACATTCATAATACTCAAGTGATGAAAAGCATCAAAAGCATCAAAATGAAAAACTATAGGTGTTTTTATATTGAAAATAGTTCTATGTATGGCTTAACCAGTGTATGCTGCCATAGGGTTAAACTGAATAAAACTATCAGCTTGTGCTTTAATTTGCCTATTATGTTGTTTTTGGTGTGTTCATGGCCTCAAAAAAACAAAAAAAAAAAACAAAAAAAAAAAAAACAAAAAAAAACCAGAAAACAAACAGGAGAAACTCCTGAAAACCAAGGACAAGTAAACCCTGATGGAACAGCCAGGATTCAGAGAACAGTATCAGCCATGTAATAGGAACTCAAAAAAGTTTAAAGCACACAGGGATAATGCTTCAGTACTGCACATCTAGTGTTTGATCAGCAGAAACCATCTAGTAACAAGGAGTATAAGGATTCAAGCCTGTTATAAGCTAATAACAGTCTAGAATTATTCTCTTTACAATCATTTTTTATCTTGGGTTCTGACTTCCTAAGCACCATCCTATTCTGAGTTTGACTAATTTGTCTTTTTCCAGTCATTAGCAGCACAGCAATGATGCAGAGTACATTAAAAAAAAAAGAGTTTGCTCTTTTCCTTGTTCTTCGGGAAGGATTGACAGCATTACAAAGATAAAGCAATTAATGAGGGAGAAAGAAAACTGCATTTTCTTCATCTACCCAACACTTACAAAATTGTATTATATTAAACTAAGATAAGTGAGAAAAGATAGTTTCAAAGGAAGAGTGAAGAAAATTGAAAATCCACCCCCCTATTCTCAGGGGAAAAAAGAATTCAAGTAAGAAAACAGGTCAGTGCAGGCCAAAAGGAAATTCCCTTAAGCATTGTAATTCGTTATTTTCAGTTCAATATTTTGGTTGAGTGGTTTTCTTCCTTTTATCCTAACTACAAAACATGTAAAGTTCTGCAATAATAATAATAAAAAAAATGATTGAGAAAGTATGGAAATTCTGAAGATGTGCTTTCTCTGCTGCATATTATCCTCTAAATGAATTAAATTTATTTCAGGTTCTTGGTATGCTTACAAGGAAAATTCTCAATAATGGCAATTGCTTTAATTACCTCTCACATGTTCAAGGCTTTACAGTTATCCAGATGATACATTAGGCTGGTTTCAGAGTTTACAGACTTTTTGCCCATGGCCATTTGGGGATACCAAGACAACAAGCACTACTGAAATCAAAAAAGCATGAAAATGAGGAGTTTGATAGGTGGTACGTCTCCAAAGTTCCCAGAGTTGCCAGGCACATGAAACATTCCAGCAAAGACATGAAAAAAGGCCCTCTGAAAATGTAGACTCTGGATCTAAGTCTTAAGAAACTAAAAACAAACCACCTCATTATTCTGACAGGAAGGTGAACAACCTTGTTGCAAAACTCAAACTGTAATTCAGTCAAGGTTTTGTCAAGCTCAAAATATTAAATGCAAACTTCTAGAACTAATGAAATTGATGGGTTTTGATAAAACTTGACTTGTTAAGAAAAATTCTGAGCTCAAAGATTGGGAGTTTTATAATACATCAATGTTTTTAATTATTCCTTTCTTATTAAATAATGGAAAATATTAGTTAGAGTGCATAGCTAGTATTCATAAAAGCAGAAAAAATCATACCATACAGATTAATCTTAGGCTGAGTGACAATTTCCTTCCTTCTGATAGGCAGAAGAAAATCTCCTGGTGGTTTTCAGATCTTTGGGATGGAAGAACCAATGCATTTGGTGATGGAAATCAACGCCTTAAAGTCCTTACACTAAGAAATTCAGGAGTCAACCCCCACTGGTACCTCACCCTAGGACACAACATTAGAGCTGCTTTTATATCTGAATTGTACCAGAAGATCTGTAGTTTCTCAACATCTATAGAAGATAAATGCTGATAAGACCCTCCAGCAGCCTTTGTGGCACCAGTGTTGCCCAGGCTTGTAATCTGTTCCTTCAACAGGGCTCAATCAGTTCTTCTGCAAGAAGGCAACTTCAAACACTCACACCTAACACAGCACTTCTGTTTTGTCTTGCTCCTAGTTTAACTCTGAAAATGATAAATCAGTTAAAGAGTATAAATGAAGGCAGATTAACCTTTGAAATTGCTACTAGGGGCTGCTGATTACCTTATAAAAGTCAATGAATCTTCACCAGAATCTGCATTACACACAAACACACACACAGTTTTTAGTATTAATATGTTGAATATGCAGGCATTTTTATATGCCTGCACCACTGCAATAATTTTCTTCATTTTCAAAATTTGAAGCTATTTTTTAGTATAGTTTTCTTATTTCTGTAATTTCAATTTATCAGTGGCTGGGCATTAAGAGGACATATTTTCTTTTCCTTGGAGCATAAATATCCCCTTGGTAATCACATGGATGACATATTTTGCACCAAGTACTATAATATACCTGCACCCTTTTTTTTTCTGTTCCTATGACATCTGCAAAACATCAGTATTTATGTTTTACCCTTGTTAGTGACATCTATTTCAAATGACTTCCTCTAGCTTAAAAGGAATGTAACTGAAGTGTTATTAGCCCTCATGCTAAATTGCTGCTGACTTTCCTTTTCAATCAGCCTTTTCTCCTAAAGAGCAGCTGATTAAGCCTGAATGAAGACTTTGACAGCTATTCTATTTAAAAACAATTCTATTTATATACCATATGATTATATTTATGGATATATGTGACAAAACCTGGGATCTTACGATTAGTGAATCCTATATGAGAACAGGACTCTACTTCTATATTTTCCTTTCAAAAAGTGTCACCTACAAAACACAACCCTATCCCTCTCTAAAACCATAATTATTTCCAATGCCACTCTAAAAGGTAATGAAACGTAGACTGACTGCCCCATAGTGATAACTACCACCGGGTGTGCAGGTAGAAAAAGAGCAGTACTAGGCAAAAAAAGGGATAAAATGAAGTGTTTTGAGATCTTGCTATTAATCTGTAGACCAAATCTGGCTGGTAATATGAAAAAAAGGCAAGAAAGGTTGTTAACTGTTTCTTAATTTATTTTTGAAACTGTAATTTGAGTTTCTGCTTTGCATGTGATTTGGTCCACAACATTTTTATGGTGTCCCAGAGGACGATCATACTAGATTTTAAACTCTGGCTCAAATATTAAATTCTTATCCCTTTGTTTGGCAGCAGTAGTCCCTGCAACAGCACATGGAGGAAGTTAAAGGCCAAAAAATTTGGATTTCCAACCACCAGCTCAACTAAATCAGATAATTGGAAAGGTTTAAGCATTGGATATTTCTTCCCTTTTACCAGATTTGAAAGCTCCTATGAGACTGTCACTCACAGTCGCAAACCTTTTTCAGCTTAAAGTCAATTTATTTTTAATTACAGTGAGTTCCTTCCATTCACTTTGCAATAGTGACAAAGGAGCAATCACAATGTGGAGTTCAAGTCATTTACCAAAGAGCTTAGAAATATGATTCATGTGCAATATGGGCTTGCAGAAATAAAAGAAATATTTATTTTTACCATACCAGGACAATATCCTAATCAGTATTAATGGTCACCTGATCATCCTTACTCTGATCCAAATCCATTCAAATGGATCTAAAACTGGAGCCTGAACTTTACAAAAATCAAGAACAGACTTATGCTGAACTAGATAACTGGAGGAAAGGCTGTGGTTGCTGTGTGTCTGGGCTTTAGTAGAGACTTTGATACCATTTTCTGCAGCATTCTGCTGCAAAAACCGGCTTCTCACTGTTGGAGGAACTAAACAGGCTCCCTCTTTGCTGGGTAAAATCTATCCAAGCCCAGAGAGGGGTGGTGAGTGGAGGTACAGCCAGTTGGTGTGTGTGAACTTGGCAGTGCTGGGTTAATGATGGGATTCAATCATCTTAAGGACCTTTCCCAACCTAAATGGATCTTTGATTCTACAATTCATAATTTGCAGTAAAGTTTATGCTAAGTGTTGCTGTTTTTCTCTAGGTGTAGGCCTGAGTTCATAAACATTAATATAAAGCTTATTTTCTATTAAACTATTTCCAAAATGAAAAATGATTTAGGTGCTCACTGTGCTCCTTCCAGATTAATAGGATTTCATAGGATTGTTTAATTTATTTATTTTCCCAGGAAAATATTTTCTTAATGGACTTTAATAATCATAAATAGCACCAGGATAACATATGGGAAACTGAATACCTTAAGACTCAAACACTCATCTAAGGAAAGTATGAAAGTCTGGCCCTTAAATAATGTGGTTCCTAGAATTTGGCAAGTTATGTATATCACTATGCAGGGTAAAGATTTTCCAAAATTAGTGAGAAATAGATATAAATTTATAGCATTCAAAAATTTCTCTCTGGGAATACACTTTCTTATCCTATAATAAAGAGTCTTTAATATATAAATATAAAAGAAAAACAATCTCCAAAAGCAGAAATATTCAAATTCTGATGTAATATTGATGACAAGGAGGAAAATAACTTAGTCAGGGGTATGTCTATACGTCTATCAAGAACTTCCAGATAAAAATCTATGAAGTAGGGGGACAGACTGTTCTGACTGAATTTCTTATATTTACAGCCTGAATTTCAACCTTTCTGAACTCATTGGAAGAAGATTGTTCAATTGTTTAACTTGGGCCAGCCTTAAGTCTATATTATAAAGAGTCCTCTGCTTGCATAACACTTTATTTATTAGAAGATATTAATTACAGCATAATTAGGCAAAGACAAGAGAGAAGGAAATACAGGTGCAAGGCAGTAGAAGTTATCACAATTCAAAAAAATGAAACCACCAACTATTAAGTGCTTTTCACTACAATATTTAGTGCTGTTAAAATATTTTGAGCATCATACAAAGCCAAAATCTGAGAATGTAAATTAGTAAGAAATGATATTCATGCTTTCAAGTAATGGTGCAGAAAGGTCCTTTTCATATGTGATACTATGAAAAAACCTGCATAATTATTGAGGGAAAGTGAATTAATTTAGTGATATAAAAAAGAATGTGATTTGATTTTACAACTGAAAGATTCAAAAGCCCTTTGAATATTACTAAATAGTATTTTAGTGTATAAGGAGTATTTTAACAGGTTTTCATTTCTGAGGGAAACATATAAAATAAAGTTTTTGTTGTTACTCTCCTTTGCTTTTTGAAGGTCAGAAGAATTTGTTATGAAAACAATTGTTTACAGAAATACGTGGTCATGGGAACATTAATAAGATGTAAAATTTGCTTGGATTGAGTCTTTTTCAAACTAAACTTTGAATGAAACACATAAAGGACTTATCATGTTTAAAAACAAAGTTTGATGAGATCACAGAGAAGAGAACACAGGGTGATATAAACAACAAAATAAGTATTAAGTCATAACAGTTTGGAATTCAGCATTTCACTCTTAGAAGAAGTTCCTTTTAAATCTACATTATATTAATGTGTATGGGAAATGAACAATTTCATCTGAATGGTTCTCATTATTTTGTTAACCATGAAAAAATAAACCAAAAATATATATGATGAAAACAGAATGAAAAGCATCTTGCAAAAAAATCCTTATTTTTCTGTAGTCTTTTATAAAGTAATAAAATATTTTGCTTTTTTTTTTTTGATACTTTGTTAGAGCAGCAGAAAAACAATTTAAAGCATTTTAAACTCTTTTTTATATATTGCCAATTAGAAAATTTCAGGGAGTCATAAAACCTAAGATTATTTAAATTCTTTTCATGATTTACATTTTTCTCAATAAGTTGGGAAAAAGTATCATTTAATTTTTAGAATGTCTTATATCCACTTTTTTTTTTCTTCATGTTTGTTACTCAAAGTTCTGTAAATTTGTATGAAATCACACTCAATTCAGCCACTGTCTGCATAGAGAAAAAGTACTTTTCTTACTTGTACTTTTCTTACTCCAAGTTTTCTTACAACTACTATAAGTTGAACTAGACAAAATTATAGATGGAGCCACATGGAGGTGTGGAAACCTGGGCAGTAACAAAATATGCCCATGTTATTTTCATGTGATTCTTTTGTGACAATGGCCAAACTTCTTCCCATGAAACTACTCACACAGATAAATGCCTATATATTTCCCCAGTTCTAGTCAGCAGGAGGATTGGATATTTTCAGGTGTAGGGAACTGTCCAACAACTGTCAGATTTGATTGTCCTAGATGAGTCAGTTCTTCAGCACACATTATTTTGTGTTATTTGCAAGCTCCTAGTGTTAACATGGCCTTTCTAGAGCCAGCACTGAGCAGTATAATCAAGGGAGATGCACTTGAAATATTGCATCAGATATGGCTGAGCAGCCCCCAGCCCATCACTTCAATCTTAGTGGGAGAGCACTGTTAAAGTGGTTGGGTGGTCATGATGTTCCTGTTTTTTGCAATTTTTTGCTGCCTCTTAGAGCCATTTTACCTCTTGTACATGGCCTGGCCAGTGCGCCAGATGGTCATAATATCTGATAAATGTTTTGAATGAATGGAGTGGATACTGCTGTGCATTGACAACTGAGCAGCTGATGTCAGAAGTAATGTGTTTATGCAGAATTATTAAGAGAGGAGGGAGTATAATTGAAGGACACAGAGAAACGGGGTGGGGGGGGGATGGTTCTACAAGAATGATAATGATTAGGAGACAAAATGAAACCTTCCTTCATGAATAGAGATTGCAAAGAATAGTGTGATCTCCAAGAGAAATTAAACAAGCAAGAGGAGACAAAGTGTTAAAAAACAAATGTTGTGTGGCAGGAGGAATATGGAATAATATTCCTCCTGGCATAAAAGAGGCCTTCAATCAAACAAGAAGGGACAATTGCTGATTATTCCTAGACAATGAATAATTAGGCTGTGCAATACACAGCTGCATGATACAAAGGGAAGAATGGACAGTTGTATGACTAGCAACACTACTGACTTAATGATCCAAGTTTTGGGTAGGGACATAAACCCCGATAATTTAAACCAGTGTCTTTCAGCTATTAATAGCAAGTCTTTTGGAATTAAGCAGGCCCTTTTTTCTTTTCCTGTTTTTTGTTTGTTTTTGTTTTTTTTTTTTTTTAAATTTTGTTGCTACTTCTCTGCAGCTACTGTTGAAGAAATGTAGAAGATGAGATGAACCATGCCTTATGATTTCCACTAAACTCTCATGAAAAGCTACAGCATATTTCACTACAGCAGGTGATAGATTTCAAATTTTGGGTACTGAACATTGTAAATATATTGCTCTGTGACCAGATGTAAAATGATCTCATTCTAGTAGAATTATGCAGAACCTAATAATCTCCTATTAAGTCTCACTCTCAAACTTTTAACTGCTCATTTAGCATAGAGATACTATAAGA
This sequence comes from Cettia cetti, assembly GCA_013401135.1. Classification (NCBI taxonomy): domain Eukaryota; kingdom Metazoa; phylum Chordata; class Aves; order Passeriformes; family Sylviidae; genus Cettia; species Cettia cetti. The sequence goes on from VZUI01089489.1 coordinate 21,817, forward strand.
TAGAGAATATCTTCAGAAGCAGCACTTTCTGTCATAAATTTTATAACTAATGGGGAATGCAAGTGTTAGAGATACAGAAACCAAGTTTTAAAAATTTCCACAGCCACCCTCTTTCAGCTTAATAGGCTGACACTTGTGCATCGCTCAGCTGGCGGGCAGTAAATCTGTCCTGATCTGACCTCCAGGCCATGCAGTTCTTATTTGGTGCATGGTGTTCAGAAAAAGACAACTTCTGTTCTGCATGTACACCTGAGACGTGTTGCACGGAGAGCTAACATGGACAAACTGAGCACAGTCTTAATAAACTCTCCTGATTTTTCTTGTTGTCACTGATATTTCCATGGTCCAGGAGTTCTATGAATTATGTTTCACATACAAATTAATTTCAAAGTGTAGCTTTTCCCTAATAATTCTCTTTCTGTATCTCTTCTTGTTCAATAGAAATTTATGAGTCTGAAAACATCCAGGAGATGCAGAGTTGAAGTTTTGCCTTTTTAGGGCTAAACATTACCATTCACAGTCCATGCATTTTTTAGAAAACTGTCATGATACCACAGCTTGATGAAAAGCAACAGTGAAATCTAGATCCCTGAGGATTAGTAGGACCTTTGGATGGTGAAGCACTTAGTAAATTGGCAGGCCTCTGCTTCATGCTCTGTAGGAGTCCACTGAGCATCACTCCTGTAGAGTTAATCAGCTGGCAAGTTTTCACAGTGCTCTTGTCCTTGAGTAACCTGAAATGCTGGTCTTTGGCCCTATTCCTCAAAGTAGCCTTGCCATGGAATCATAGAGTTGAAGACACCCAAAAGGATCATTGAGTGCAGCTCCTGGCCCTGCACAGGACATCCCAAGGGTCACATCATGTGTCTGAGAGCATTGTACAAATCTTGAACTCTTCCAGGCTATGTGCTGTGACCACTTCCCTGGGGGGCCTGTTCCAGTGCTCAGTGAATCTCTGGGTGAAGAAACTTTTCTAAATATACAGCCTAAACTTCCTCTGACACAACTTCAGACAATTCCCTTGTGTCTTGCAACTGGGCACCACAGAGAAGAGATGTCTGCCTGCCCCTTCTCATGCCCTCATGAGTAAGTTGCAAACTGCCCTGGAGGTCTCTCCTCAGTCTCCTCCAGGCTGAACAGACCAAGTGACCTCAGCCACTTATCATAAGTTTCCCCTCTAGAGCCTTCACCTTCTTATATTGTGGTGCCCAAAACTGCTCCCAGCACTCAAGGTGAGCCCACCCCAGGGCAGAGCAGAGCAGAGCAGAGCAGAGCAGAGCAGAGCAGAGCAGAGCAGAGCAGGACAATCCTCTCCTTTGCCCTGCTGGTGATGCTCTGCCTGATGCACCCCAGGCTAGAGCTGCCACTCTGGGCTGCCAGGGCACTGCTGACTCGAATTCAACTTTCTGTCCCTTTCCATGGCACTGTTTTCCAGAATATCATTCCACAGCCTGTCTATACATCCAGGGTTGCCCTATAACATGTGCAGAATATGGCAGTTATCTTCGTTAAACTTCATACAAGTGGTGATTGCTAGCTTTCTAATTTTTATGGATAAGCTACAGGAATGAAAGATGTTATGCCAGAAGGGAATGAGAATGCATTTTATTCCTGGACTAGAGAACTTGCTGTGTGGAAGTTGTGGCTCCATTGAGGGTGTATTGGTGTTGGCAAGCAGACCACAGGGGTGTGAGATGGAGCAGTTTCAGCAAATGGTGCTGATGGAAATTATCTACCTGCTGTTACTTGAAACCCATTTTTCATAAAACCAGAGAAAATTACGTCTCTACTTCAGGATGTGGGGGTGAATTCAGTGGGGACACTATTATCACCTCAAGGGGCACAGCAGAGTGGCTGAAGCACAAATTATTAGGTTTTCACTACAGGTCATATTTTTAATCCTTCCTGGACCAAAGAGAGCACACTGAAATGTCTCAGAAAGCTCAAGCATGTTAACATCCATTACATCCTCTATATTCCTGCTCATGTTAATAATTTAGATAGGTTGCCTAGGGTCGTTGTGGAGTATTGTAGTATAAGGGTCTGTGGAAGTGTTCAAAAGTTGTCTAGTCATGGTTTTGAGAGCCAGGTCCTACAGCCCCTTCCACATCAGCTGCTTGTGTGCAAGTTACCATTCAGTTGTATCTGCTCCTAAAATGAGGGCGACATTTTCCCCAACATGAGGCAGGAAAAAACTTCTCAGTGGCTGGGAATATGTTTTTTCTACTGTTGACAGAAGAGGAAAAAAGGGAAGTAGAAAGGCTAATAAAGGGTGCAGCCTGAATGACTCACACCTAAGTGCCAGTAAATTTCATACAATGGCACAAAATTTATCCCGAATCATGAGGGAACAATGTCACACCAAAATCGCATTTGCTTCAGCTTCAGATACTAGGAAGCTACCAGTCCACACAGTTACCTAGCACCTGGTACTGGAGACAATACTGTTTTATAATGGCAACTTCCAGATTTTATTTTTCAACCAGTAATTAGTCCTTCAAAATCAGAAAGTATGTACAGAAGATGTAATGCTTTCGGTTGCTTAAATCAAACCCACATTTTCATTTACCTATATATATAAAATATATATGTATACAAAAATATTCCAACGTCTCTTATAAACACTTCCTTTCTATTTTTCAAAATCATTCTTTTTTATTAAAAAATATTTCCAACAAAGTTCTCATTGAAATGCAATCATTTGGGCTGAATTTGTTTTGAAAGGATGAAATGCAAAGATAATTTGACAGAGGATTGTAATATCACTGTGCTGCTGGGTTGTTTTGCAATGCTACAGAGAATACAGTGTAATTGATCTGGTGTTCAGGGCTGGGAAAAGGGCAGCCTGAATTAATTCTTTCTATGTCTTTTGATGACATCATCTCATCATAACTGAGATGCTTGATTTCCCCATGTCTGCCTGGAAATCTCCCAAAAAATTCCATATAAGTAAATGGTTCAGTAAGTCATGGGATCTTCCTTCTATGGAAAATATTGCTATTATTTCAAGCAATTCAAATAGAAAATAACCAGTCAATTAGCCTCATTATAGCTTTTCTTGGGGTTACGTATTATAAATGCATCAGTTTTGTATTGATGATTATTTCTTATCATGTTTATGTGTTCAGAGCCCAAACATGTCTCTGAATACAGGGATAGAAATGCTTTTTCAAGTATGCAAGAGTAGTACTTTAGGCTATCTTAAAGTACGCCTGGCTCAGAAAGATCAATACCACAGAGAAAGGCAATAGTGGTCCTTTTTTGCATGGAGTGTCCAGATAGTCAGAAAAGATGGGATTTCAAAGATCACAGAATCACAGGATGGCTGGGTTTAGGTTGGAAGGGGCTTTAAAAATCATCTAGCTCCAGTCCCCCTGCCATGGGCAGGGACACCTTCCACTAGATAGGGTTGATCAAGGCTCCCAAACTTTCCTTGAACTCTTCCAGGGATAGAGGCACCCACAGCTTCTCTGCACAACTTCTGCCAGCACAGCACTACTCTCAGGGTGAAGAATTTCTCCTAATATCTAAACTAAACCTGCTGTCTGTCAATTTGAAGCCATTCCCTCTTGTCCTGTCTCTTCATGCTCTTGAACTCTCTTGTAGCCCCTTTAGATACTGGAAGCTGCTCTAATGTGTCCCCAAAACCTTCTCTTCTCCAGGCTTAAGAACCTCAGTTTTTTCTAACCAGGTGAAAAGGTTTCCCCTGTCCCAAAGAAAAATGTACTCCACCATAAACACAGAAGATTGGAGAAAAGCTGGCATTTTTTTCCCCAGCTTATTAAGGTAAGTGAAGATTCAAATTAAGTGGTAGTGAGGAAAAATCAGCAAGCTTTTGTAACAATCTCTCATCAGACCTGCACATTGTAGAGGCACCTTATCAATGCAAAAGTCTCTATAATGCCTGAAAAATATTCAGCTTCTCTAATACAGTGAAACCTGTTGCAAAATCATGATTGTCTGTGAACATATCAGGTCTGTTCAGGGTCTACTCATCCCTGGTTCTGAATAGAAGTGTTTTGTCTATGACTTTTTTCATACAGTTCATTTTTTTCCCCCAGAAATACATTATTTTCACAGAAGCACACGGCAAAACAGACATATCCACAAAAAGTATAAGCGCACATATGAAGTATCTGGGCTACAAAGTCCTTTTGTGGTGGGGAAGTTGGGGCTGTGGAGCTTCAGGACTTGGATTGTGTATTTCAGTCAAAACATAGGCATTAGGTCAGGACAGACTTTTTTTATCAGAGCTGAAGTTGTGATATGATGGTGGTGAGAGACCATGGAAATTCTCTGACTGTGAAAGGAGAAAGTCTCCTTGGACAAAGTGAAGGAGGCTGGATTTTGTCCTATGGGACCTAATTAGCCATCACTATCTCCCTTTATCCAGCCTCACAGTGAGCAGTCTGTCAGCAACTAAGACAGGACTTATCAATCTTTCCCTCACCCATAGCCCCTGCTAACCCCACTGTCACCTAGAGGAGTGAAAAGTTAGCAAACCTCCCCTTCTGCCCCCCTCTAACCCACAAAAATCTTCACTGCAGCCATGAGCTACCTTTTTCTGTCATCCACTGTTCAGCTGGTGAGGTATCCTGAGGGGCGCTGAAGCAGGAAATGCAGCTCAGCAACATGTAACAAAGTCAAAAAGGGCACAAACAGCAGGCAAAGACACGTTCTGCATAACCACACTTGCCCAAAAGACTTTATGGATTACTCCTCTAAAAGGTAAGGGAAATTTAAACAGATATCTAGATAGACAGCTAGAAGGATAGAAAGACGTCCATCCTATTGTTTTTTGTACCTTCAGTGCCACCTTCTGTCCCACCAAGCCTGCTTCTTTCTTCTCAGTGGAAGACAGGTGATCATTTCCCTCTGTACTGAATCCAAAGATGGCATAGGTATTAGCTGGCAACAACTGGGAACTGTGATGAGTACAATTCATGAAGTTGCTGAAAATACTGGTCCTTGCTGTTCCAGTTAGGATGAAAAAACCCCTTCTATAATCTCACAGAGGTTTTTCAGAGCACAACCAGCATCCTCCACTTAGAGGGTACTTGTGGCAGAGGTGACTAACCACCTGCTGCAGTGAGCTCAGTGACAGGTTTTCACATGGTGTCCAAAACACTGTGTATGCACTCCTTTGTTGATCAGGTATGATAGCATTAACCAGTAGCACAGTAAAAAAAAATTCTGGTAAAACAAACAGATACTCAAAAGCTCCAAAGGCTCTGTCCTGGCATGGAAATAAGCAGTAGCTTCAGGCTGGAGATAAGAGGAATCAGACATTTTCTCCTACAGAATTTCCCCAGATATCTCTAGGGTTACCTAAGTGTTTCACCAAGGTGTGGTGGTTTTGGTTTGTTCTGGTTTTGGCCGGGGTAGAGTTAATTTTCTTCACATTGGATAGATTGGGGCTGTGTTTGTGCTGGACAGAGGGTTGATAATGCACAGATGATTTTCTAATTGATGGGGAGGGCTTATACAGAGCCAAGGCCTTTGCTGCTTTTCATACTGCCCTACCGGTGAGGGGACTGGGAGTGCGTGGGTGATTGAGAGGAGACACAGACTGCACAGATGACCCCAGATGACCAAAGGGATATTCCAGACCATATGGTATCACACTTAGTGTATAAAGTGGAGGGTAGAAGGAAAAAGGTGGGGGGTGTTTGGAATGATGGTGTTTGTCTTCCCAAGTAATTCCTTACATCTGATGGGGCCCTGCTCTCCTGGAGACAGCTGAATATCTGCCCAACCATGGGAAGCAGTGAATTAGTTCCTTGTTTAGCATTGGTTTTGTGTGCGGCTTTTTCTTACCCTATTAAACTGTTTTTAAACCCTCATGTTTTCCACTTTTTACACTTGATTCTCTACCGGATCCTACTGGTGGGGGAATGATTGAGTGCTGCTTGGGGCTTGGCTGCTGCTTAGGGTTAAACCAGGACACAAAGCTTGTACTGAAATGAAGTCATAACTACACTGGATTGTAGGAAAGACCACACCAAGCAGTGCTCAAAGACTTCAGGACACAAAGCAAAGGCTAGATAGCTGTGTATAAAAAGGAGTGGAATGTTAGCATCAAAGGGGTAATGTTTGGATGATGTTTAAGGACACCTCAACCATCCTGACCACAGCTAACTTGTCCCACAGCTCAAACTAGCTAACCATTGACCAGTAGGTGTCAGGGAGAGCAGCTTGGAAATATGGGAAAATTATATTCTTTAGATCAAGTATGATTTCCCAAAAATTTGCTCAGCTATTGCAAAGTGTAGGGACAGCTTACAACAGGAGATCTTGACTCTGCCTCTTTGCACCTTCCAGTTCTGCTCTGAGGACACTACAGTTCCACTAATCTGAGTTCCCCTTCAACATTTATAAATTTCCTCTGACTGAGACAGAGCAGTGCTCTTGAAAAGGGGGAAGATTATGAGCTGTAATTGTGGGAACTCTGGTAACAGATCATCAAGAATTTCCTCCAAGCCATATTCTGCAGACATATGAATTACTCCTCCCTGCTACACCTGCCTGGCTTCAATGACCCAGCCAGGAACTTGGCAGAAGAGGTGAATTGGGTGACAGTGCCACTTTGTTGCTCATGAAGCAGGAAGAACAGGACAGGTAGGACACAGAACAAAAATAACTCTTGACATCGCCCAAGAGAAGAAATTAAGCTTGGTTCCAAATTCTAAAGGGGCTGACACCATGAAAAAAACCCCAAACCATACCACCCAAACTCCTGTCATCACCTCCTGTAAAACAGATGAAAAGGCAGCATGGTACTTCTGAGGATGATCTACTGAAAGACCTCTTGTTCTCAGAGAAGATATTCAGGCACATAGTTATATTTTGAGCTGCTCCAGGCTACTATTTATAGGGGATATTTTTCCTGCAGAACAAGCTAGAGGTAATCTAAGGTAAAAGATCTCAAATGTCTGAAGCACATGCATTAAATTGTTGGCATCACATTCTTCAATCTATTTGATCTACTTTTGTTTTGCTAATGAGAGCAAAACCTGGCAAGTGGTCCAAGTCCCTGGACATCAGCCAATGCATTTTTGTTGTCTCTCAGGCTTAGCTTTTGAAGGAACCAAACAGTTCCCTTTGAATATAGAGTAGGGAGAAGTGTTTCACATGGTCCTCTTTCCCTCTCACACTCCTAGGGAGTGTTCCATGGTTCTTTCTCCTCTCAACAGTCCCATTCACCTTCTGCCACTTCAAAGCATACAATACGTGCATTTGGCTTTTACCAAGTCTGGTACTACTAGCAAGTTATAACAGAGGAGTTAACCATTTTAGAGTAAATTTTGAGCTGAAAAAAGTATAAAAAATATGCTCTCTGAATGCCCTTCGTAGGACCTCAAGGAGATTCAGGCCATGTGCTCTATTTTGTGAGTACACAGTTCATGCTCCACAAGAAGCAGTGTGGGTAGAATTTGCAGTTCTGTGCCATGAATAGCTCAGTTGCAGATGCTTTTATCACTGCCAATGTTTTCCATCTTGTGTATATTGTCTGCCACTTCCTACTTAAATAATTGCAGCAACATCAAACAAAGCCTGCACATTACACAAAACAAAATTTCTAAATATCTGAGATTTGGGAAATGGCTCTAGTGATCTGATTCTAAGAGATTAATAATTTATTTCTTTTCCAGTCTTGGGAGGAGGGAAGATTTTCATGTTAGCTGACACAAATAACATTTCAGCAACTCTACAATCCAAGCTTCCACGAATTTTAACTTGTGATTATTATAAAAGATTCCCATTCTCTAGGAAGGCCATCCACAAAAGTGTGTTTTGTAAATAAGTATTTCATATAAGGTAAACATTACATATTTTCATCCATGTATACTGTCCATGTTAAACTTAACTTATCAATATGATTCTTTTGTCAAGTCTATTCATGTTTAACCAGCTAGGTGCAGGAAATCAAAATCAACACAGTGAAATCAATAGTCTGGCAGGGAACTCTCTTCTAATAATTTCCCAGAAGCCTGTGCTTTTCATTCACATTAATGCTCACTCAAAGGACAAGGGAAAAAAAAGGCAAATGTTGGCGAGTGCCAACTTCTCTTCTAATAAGTACAGAGTAATTTTACACAGAAGCTGGGCACTGTAATGATTGTCCAATAAAACCAAATTGCTGTATAAAGTGCACAAGCAGTCATTTGAAGAGGCTCTGAGTGGATGGATACTGGCCAAGAGCAAGTCACAGGGGAAACAAAACACCCAATGATACTTCAGTGAAGTGTTTGCCTGGGGTTGGACTGTCAAGTTTGTGCTCTTTTGTGCACTGAAAGATCTGCCATTTTGTTGAACTTGCTGCAGCTGCATGACCTGTTGGCAGGAGAAAGTGCTCTGCATGCCCAGTGTTGATTTCCTCAGCTTCAGCTGACTACTTTGCTAATCAGTCAGATGCAATTTACAATCAGTTTAAGATTGCTCATCATTTCCGATGGCTGGCATGCTGACTCTGTGACAGAAAACCAAATTATGGCCCATACCAATCAACAGCATAAACTGCTTTCAACCCTTCTCCTTTTTTTTCGGCAGTGGCACATTTTTCCCTTTCTGTCCTGGAGAAGTTAGCCATCCTTTGCCAGCGGAAATAGACATGATGGAGGTTCATACAAAGTGGCAGCTTGCATTATTATATGTGTATACACTTATCACAGTATCTGCATGTAAGATAAGAGTGATAAATGGAACCTTCCTAAAAAAGTTTCATTGTCTCTAAGTGCAATTAATAGAAAGTAGTAAACTGCTCTAAGCAGCAGCTTGGGGCAACAGTGTTGCATCCTTCTAATTTCCATAGCTGGAAGCTCCGTCCTAGCAGTGTTGGATAGAGTATTTCCATTTTCCTAAGACTTCACAGAGGAGAGGCCTGACAGCCTCATTCTCAGCCCTTTTAGCAAAACTACTTGTACCTACACCAACAATTTAATAACATTTTGACCACAGCTTGTTGCATTAAGCTTTGCCATTCCTTATAACAGCAAATGCCCCGTAAAAAAACAGCAACCCAATGAGTTTATGCTGGCTCCAAAGAGCTGGCAAATTCACATTAGAAGTGGCCAGTAATTGTAAAAAGGTGCTTCTATATCTGGTTTAAGGATTAAAATTGTTTTATATCTCCACAGTTAAATGTTTCGGTACTATTTTCTGCTGCATTCAAACTGTGGCTTGCTCACTGTGTGAGAAGTTTACATCCTTTTAGAGAGAGCTTTCATTAACACACAAATATCTCTGCTATTTCATTCTAGTTTGTTATTCCCTCTTTTGTTGTTTCAGTATTTTTATTTTTGGTTTGTTTGATTTTGGTTTTGGTTTTGGTTTGATTTGGTTTTTTTCTTTATGGTTCTTCATTTCCCCTGTTTAGGAATCATTTTCCAAGAACTGATGATTTAGACTACTTTAACAGATATTCTCTTCCTTTGAAGGGAATCAAGGCTCTGGTAGACAAGGCAGAAGATTCAAATTCCTGGCTCAACTATACCTCAGTCCTCTGATCTGTTTTCAGAATTGCCTGGTAAATGCCTTGTACATTGAACCTGAGGAGTTAACTTGCAGACTATTCTAAAATCAGTCAGACTTGAGCCAAAAACTTGCCTAGGGACATTAAAACAATTCAATGCACTGGTAAGTATTTGGGACATCTGCTTTATTTGCTGCAGGTGCTTGAACCTGGAGATCTGCCAGGGAGAGAGCTCTTATAAAACTTCTTCACCTTATGTAAGCAAGGACGCACTCCTTCAATATACATATACACAAGAGTTGGAAGAATCAGAGCATCGGGATGCTTCTAACACTAAGGAAAGCTCCAGTGACTCCAGCCTTCCTAAACACCAGAAATAACACAGCAGCTGTGGCTGTGGTCAATAAGACATTTGCCTAACAGAATGTTAAGCTGCTTTTCTTTACAATCATTTTACAGCTGACTGATTCAGATGTTTTTATATAAATGCCTTGTTCGACAAGTTCATTCTTGTCTCTGCATTTAAGATAATTTCTCTGACCACCATATGGACAGGATTCATTTGTCAAATAAACAATCCCTACTGTTTTTGGAAGCAGCAAGCTTTTTTCTTTCTTTCTTTTTTTTTTTTTTAAACAATACAGTAAAGAAGATCTGTAACAACAACCTTGACAACATAAAATAAAAGATACTGAGAGGAGATATTTTGAAAGAGTTAAGACTGTATTGGTGCTACAAGAGCCCCTAAAAATATTCACAGTATCTCAAAGAGGCTTGCTTGGTATTTAGAGACAAACATGAAAAGTCATGGTGGTTGAATTATTTTTCTTAATATTCAGTATGGTCTTGGGCAGGTCTGACAGTATTTCTATGTCTCAGCTTCATTTAGCTAGCACAGAAATTTATCTCCCACAAGTAATCATAAAAAAGACCACATACACTCAAAGGCAACTCAGAAGAGGACAAGTAGCAAAGTCTCTTTAAACATGATCAAATGTGCCAATTTAAACAGAGGCTTAGCCAACCTTCCTTCAGTTATAATTTGGAAGTTGCATGTACCTGTAAGGAAAACACCTTTGCACTCATATGAGTCCTGCTGTTGCCCCATTTAAAATAACTGTTCAAAGGGGAAGTGAAAAAGAGTATCTCTCAGATCTGAGTGTCAAGGGTCTTTGCTACTGTTCCAAGGTTCTGTTTCTGCAGTATTATTACCATGTAAGATACCTTTTATCCCTATATTGCATACAGAAAGCCTGTTGTCCTGCTTACTCTCAGAGGAGAGTAATTGTCAGCAGGTAACAACTGTGTATAAGTATCAGAGCATATTAAAGAATTTAAGTGGTTTTTAATTTTACCTCTGTGTCTTAAACACAATGACATAACCTAAGTGTGTATGCTAAATTCCTATAGCAATGAGTACTTCTGTTCCTATATCAGTGGGTAGAATACCAAAATCAACATTAAAATACACTTCTAGTCAAAATTTCTTCCAAAATCACCATACAACTGCACGATGCTAAACCATCCATTGCTCACATACAGATCACTGCAAAGTACTATCTCCTATCCCTGCAATTTCCTGTACTGGTGTTATAACATGGAAGACATTTCTGACTTCTCAGACTAGTTCCTTTACTCCATAGCCTGTTGAAGGGGAAACACTTCTGATAAACCACCTACACTGTTTTCCAGATGAAAACAAGCCAATTATTTATTTCTATTGAAATTAATCTCACAGACAAAAACTATATTGACAGCAGTAATAATTCTACATCTCCCACAATCTATATCCAAAAACTGTTTCCCCCTTAAAGCCTTTATGCCATTTATTTTTCTTTCAATCTATTCTTTCATTGCCAGTCCTGCTGAGGCACCTGCTAAGGTCTCCTTGAAAGTTCCTCCAGGATTAACCCGATGCCAAAGCACCATTTTATGCCAAGTTATCCAACCTTCAGATCCTTGCAATTAAAATCTAAACCAGAAGGTATTCAGCTTTCACTTTACTCTCTCAAGCATGACCAAGTGCAATCATTGCCGGAGCTGAGCATCCTTGGCAGCAGCAGCAGCATTCTCTGTCCTTAAAATGTTACTGTAATGCCACTGCCATTTACCCTGATGGGGTGTCTAGTACCCTGGGAATATGTCCCAGTCAGATTCAGCTAGACTAAGAAAAGATTCCACCTGTTAAAAGTTTTCATTCAAACTGGTGAGCAGTGGCTCATCCTAAATTGGAGTTGGTGAACTTGATTGGAATTTAGAAGATGGTGCAGAAGTCTCTTATAAAAAATATTTTTTCAATGCTTCTCATCCAAACATACATTCTTCTCCACCAGAGATTATATGTAAACCCCCTGATTTAGCATGTTCTTTAACACTCACCACAAAACTCTTATCATTTATCTTATGAATTTATTATGAAGTAGATAAGGATTTATATCATGAGGATTAAATGATCTGGCCATCTTTTCTCTGAAGGCTGAGAACTTTCTCAGATCTCCGAAATAAAAATAAAGAAAAAACATTCATCTTTTTAAGTTCCAGAAAATACTAGATTCTTCCCTACCCCCACTTGAATGGGCACTCTTTTTACATATTTATTTGTTCACAATTCAACCAAATATTGTTTAGTTGTTCTTTTTAAACAAAATCCATTGCAGCTTACTAATTGGAGAAAAGGATTCCAAGATACTTTTCCACTGGTACTCAATAAAATGTCATTCCTGGCAAGGTGTTTTTTACTTATTGTAAGTAAAATTTTAATTTGAGAGAAAAAAAAAATAGGTCCACCTATCTACTGTATTTTGTCCAACAATTTTTTTAAAAAATATTTGATTAGCACACACAAAATTCTACAGATAATTTCAATACTTTGAAATTCCAGCTGAGGTTCAATTCCCTTTTGATGCAGATTGCCTGAATGATTTTATGCCAGTTTGATGAGAATAAGCATCTAAATATATAAAGCTTGTAGCTGAAATTCCTCAATATTTACACTATTAAAGATTTTTTGATAGGTTGCAGATAATATTATGAAGTAGTGACAGCCATGTGACTATCTTGGAGAGGAACAATCCACCTTAATGACAATTAGTATTAGGTATGTTTATTACACAGTAGACATGTCCTTTAACACCACAGATATTGGTCCAAGGACATAGTTTGAACTGCATTTCCAATGCTTAACGCCATGAGGCCTTTGATGGAGACTCCAATTGCTAGTGTAGAGCAAAAAAATTAACAGAAGAATGGAGATTAAGAGACTAGTAAAATTGTGAAAAAAAAAAAAAGCAATCTTGGAAAGACACGTGAGGCCAATAATGAATTAATGCATCTGATATGTCCCAGAAACTTCAAGAAAAAATTATCAGGTTTTTAACCCCAAAGAATTCTTATACAATGAAATCAGCAAGACAGTTTTATTCTGAGGTTTCTTTTCAAAAGAAGGTGATTCACAAAGGGAAAAAATAATAAACAAAAATAAGTCATAAAATCATAAAATAATAATGTGGCCTTTTCAGATAAATGAACAAAAAAACTTAAATGTAGAGGTCAATTTGCTATGCACTAAAAGTAGTCAGAAAGAAACATTTGTTGGAATCAATACATGGCTGTGAAAATGTTTGAAAAACCTAAATAATTGCAACACTTAATTCTGTTGTCTTAAAAGAAAGTAGAAAGGTCAGGTAATTAAATTGTCTTAATGTGAACAAGGAGTAAAAGCTGCAGCTTTTAAACATATTGAAGTAGTTCATAGAAAAGTGTGAGAGTAAACTATTCAATACCAAGACAATTAAACTAAGAAAGAACAACCCCATCAAACTGACAATTCTTGAAACACTTAATGTAAACCCCTAAGATAACAAATTACCAGTAAAATGAATATTGATAATATGTTTGCTTCAAATGATTTGCAGTTAGTCACATATTGTGAAATATTTTATCATAATTCACAAATGTAGTGTCAGTTACCAAAGACACAAGATATATTAAGCCATCTAGGGAGAAATGCTGTTTATCCCCTAGTGAGAAAAAGGAGATGCTTGCTTTTGTGGTTTGCCAGTCAGTTCGTGATAAAGTAGGAACATTTGGATATGAAGGAAGCTGGGATTTTGTTTTCTCTCTGGCAGGCAGGCATAGTAGGCAGAAGAAATGTAATGAACCTTCTTCTGATATTGTCATATGTACACAGAACCACTGATCCCCAGATGGACTAGCATAGTCTTGGGAATAAGAGACTTAACTCAAAGAAGCAGCATGTCAGCATTAATTTTATTGTCCTATGTTGGTAAAACCTCTCTTCAAAGGATTCCTACAGAAGATGATGCTACGTTCAAAGCAGGCACAGAAACTCTTACTGAAATTGTGTAAAAAATTACACACATCTCAGTTTTGTACCAGTTTCCCTCTCTGCCACGAGGTTGTCTTCGGGCCAGAGCATGTTTCAGCTTGTGTTACCTGGCATAGCTCAGTGAGGAGCATTGAGGAGAGAAGCACTGATTTGGAGAGCTGCATATTTCTGGAGGCAGATGGCTCAGAGACAGCCTAGAAACTTCTTGGGACTTTTAAGCTTCATGTAGAAGTGAGGTTGAATACCCGATTAGCACACGGAAGAAATCAAACCCAATGTTATTCAGCAGTAAAATAAAGAAATGAATACTAGCTAAAAAGTCACATTTGCTTCATAAATTATGATTTTTTCAAAAGTTATGGGTTTTTTTTTTAATGGGAAAAAGTCACATTATTTGGAGGATATGGCACCTAGTACATACATGCCATGGAAAAACACTGTATGAGTAAAGCAGCTGTATATACGAGGAGGAGAGGATGCCTATGCTACATTAAGGAAGAGCATGGCTTGTCTTCCCTGATGTCTTACACTCAGTGAATCCCACTGGAGGAGCTGTTGGAACACTTCAGGGCTTCCATTTTTTGCCAGGAGATTCAGACCCATGAACTAAAAAAGTATCCCATTTCAAAAATCTGGTGTTCCTTCCTTGTCATGAGTTTCAACATTTAATTCCTCTACTGCAAGATTGTGTAAACCAGTTTTTTTACTAAAACTTTGACTCCTGATTAAAACCAGGTACTCTTGCTTTAGAAGAAGGGAAATCCAGCCATCAAACAGAGGTAAAACTTTTGATTGTGAAAATTTTCTCTCATGGATCTCTTGAATTATTAGAATGCATATTATTGAACAGTATGACAAAATGAATTTTTTTTAGTTGGAATGTTGGAAGTCAAAAGACAAATCAATATCAGGAAACATAACTTTTGATTAAATAGCTATAGCTGCTTACATAGTGCAGGAAAGAATTAATTGAAACAAATTAGGGTTTGCTTGTGTGTTGGGTGCCGTGTTTTTTGTTGTTCACATAACAGTTTCCTTACTCCTCATGAGGTTCTATACTTGAAGAATATATTAAAAGTACTAATTTGGAGACTTTCTTTCATTTTTAAAATAACTTGCTTTTGAACAAAACTAAAAGAACCCTTAATCTGTGGGGAGAAGAGGAGTCTTTGAATACTGCAGCCAAAGCATTACAACAGCCTCTACTTTTAAGCAATGCTACAATAAATACTGGATTCCTCCCTTGGAAACATGGAAAGTGTTTTCTGACCTATAATTCAAGAGACTCTTCCTTCCATACAAGTGCCAAGAAAATGATTTCTATATAACCTCCTGGACAGGAGAACCAGAGGTTTTAAGAGAAATTATAAACAAAACAAAAAGAAAACTCAACAGCAAAATCCAACTTGGTTAATAAAGCAGTAAATCAATCTTCCAGAATGACTCAAGACAAGAAATTCAGAGTAGCGTGATGCAAAACAAAACCAGACAAATTGGCAGTGTCATTTTCTTCACAAAGAGGGAAATGGGAACACTTGGATTCTCACTTATTGATGTTTAATATTGCACAAGCAACTTAACTGACCTTGCCACAAATCCCAGTTTTGTCTCATTTTTCTCTTCTTCTGCCCTTTTCACAGATGAGAAATGGAATCTCTCCCCTTAAGACAGGCTGAGAGAGTTGGGGTTGTTCACTCCGGAAAAGAAAAGGCTCTGGGGAGACCTCGGAGCTCCTTCCTGTTTGTAAACAGGGCTACAAGACAGGGGAGGACAAACTTTGTGGCAAAACTCACTATGACCGGACAAGGGGCAATAGTTTGAAACTTCAAGCAGGTAAGTTTAGACTGGGCATAATGAAGTTTTTTTTATGGTAAGGTAGCCAAGGCACTGATGCAGGTTGTCCAGAGGTGTGGCTGTCTCATCCCTGGAAGTGCTCAAAGGCGCTTTGAGTAACCTTATCTAATGAAAGTAGTGAAAAATGAGATTGGGCCAGATGACCTTTCATTGTCTTTTTCAGTCAAATCATTTCATGATTTTTTGCTCCCTGTTATACATGGGCTGATATGAGACAATGTTGTCACCAAACATAGTCAACAAACAAAGAGGCAAGCAAACTCCTTGAAGGCAAACAACATAATTAGGTTGAAAAAATAATTAAGGTACTTCATGTACAATAGGGGTTAGGGACTATCATCCATAATCGCACAACTCTGGTGCTGGGTTGAGGAAGACAGTGTCCAGGCTGGCAAATTCTCTCTGTGTAATGTGTCACACCATCTCTTGGCAGAATAGTGACCTACATGCCCCTTCATGCAGACTATTGGTGCTTTGCATGTAATGTGTAAGTGAAGCTCTCACCCTAAAATAATAAGACTTTTTGGTCACAGGCTCTCTGTTACAGTATTTGTATATCCACCTCAGCCACAGTGTGACACCAGGCCAGATTAGACACCTTTAATTACTAGCCAAAGCAAATACTGCATGTGGTCTCCAGCTAGCAGACAAACGATGATGCCTCTCTTGTATCTAATATTCTTTGCAACATCTTTTCTTCCCTAAAGAAACTATGACCTTTAGCTGGAATTTACTGACAGTTTCTAAAGTTGCTGGACAGAAAAGGAAAAACATTATGGGGCCCTCTCATAAGACTTTTCCTTATGGAAAGATAGCCTCCCATTACACACCCCTCCTTGTCAAGAAGTGAACCCTGAAGTCCCACCAGCAATCACAAATATCTGGAAGGAGATGAAACTCACCACAGAGGAAAAAAAAAAAAAAAAAAAAAAAAAAAAAAAAAAAAAAAAAAAAAAAAAGTGTAAGTATTAAAAAAAAAAAAGTCTTATTATGAAGGAATAACAGCTTGATTAATAATGTACCAGAGTGTTCTCAAAACCAAAAATGAACTGTGTAAGTTAAGTAAATAAATATTGCAAACAGGTTTGTACTTTATTATACCTTTCTGAATTTAAGTGAGAAATTCTTTTTAGGTCTGTTTTCAGGCACATTTAAGTCTTTAGTAACAACTGTCTTTATTTCTTTGTGTTCACTGCTACATATCTTAGCAAGCCCTCCATCCTGATTCTGTGATTATTTCCTAATACATGATTGAGCATCATAATATCACTGCTCATGCAGAAGCAATAGGATAAAAATACAGGTTTCCAAGTCTGTTAGATTCAGAACAATTCTGAAAGCCAGCAAACTTTTCTTTCATCTGTTACTTTTAAGTATGCAGTAATACTAATTTCAGCAGGAAAGTCCTTATTGTAGTCCAAAGCTTCAAGGCCAGAGTTCCTCAACAAGGAAGGACAAGGTGTGAGCTGTCCATAACACAGGAAAAGGGTGACAACTTGACCAGGGACATCTTCCCATCATATCTGTGCAAGACGATCTGCAGAGCTGCTTAGGGACAGGTTCCGCCAACAGCCCAGCCCTCAGCACACGAATGGGAAGTGGCCAGTCATGCCTCAAGTCAAACCAGCAAACCAGGGCTGGCAAAGGCCAGGGCTGAAGACAGGGACATCTGTGACAGAGCTCAGATCCCAGGGCTGAGATGAAATGGGACTCCTGAACTCAGGGTGCCTGGGTGGGGGTCATGTTAATGTAGGTCCACAGATACACTCATAACTCTTGAAGTTGCTTGACTCAGTTGCAAGAGGCCCAAATCAGTAAAGGCAAGAGGCAGCTTTTTCTATGGTATTCCGGATGGATAGCCCTAAGTAGAAGTTTATCTCGATCTAATTTACAGTAAAAATGTATCTTCCATTATTATTTATTATCATTCCACAAACTCTTGCATATTGGCTTTTCAGATTCCAAATATCCTCATACTTATGGGCAGAAAAAGCATAAATTGTCTCTCAGAATTTGTAGATAACCATATATAATGAAACATTTTGACATAATGAATCCAATAAACAAGGATGATGTAATTTCATTTTATTTTCTTTACCTAATTGCAGAAAATCTAACATACTTATTTTAAAATGTTAAAAGAGGGCAACTTGCAGAACACTTAATAAACATAAAATGTATTTGGTTATTTATCACCCTACTGAAAACTGGCATTCCATTTGTATAAGTTTTTTAAAAAATTTGTTATGGCTTTCCCTTTTTTTTCAGATAGTGGACTATTTTTAAGAAGAGAAAAATGGTATAGTCTTTTCATGTAAATTACTACAATCTTTGCTCTTCCATTACAGATACAGTTCCCGGTTTGTTAATATCGAGGGAAGCTGTGATTGGAGGGTGCTATCTTTATTCTCAGCCCTTAGAAGACACAATCAAGGCTTTCCCAGTAGCATGTTATACTGTGGGTCTGCATTTCTGAAAATACTGTACAGTCATTCTTGACAGTTCATTAACAGTGAGTACAAATGCATACAGGTTGAAAAGAAATTTACTAATTTTTTTTACATTGAGATATGATTCTTTGAGTTTCAGTCTAGCTCATTTTGATAATCATAGTTCAGCATGTTTTGGCTTTTCTTCCAGGAAAGTATCAGACAGCTGCAGGCTTGACATCTGTCTTGAGGGTCACAGGTGTGTGCCAACCTGGTCTGGAAGTCACACATCATGAGGCACTGCCTTGGTTCTGCGCCTCTGATGCAGTTAAAAGAAAAAGATGCACAGGAGCACTAATGTGCATACATAGTTTCCAGCTCATCTGGCTTACATCTGGCTACAAGCTGTACAGCTGCAGTGCCTATTATCCAGTCATCATACTCTTTTTCAGGTATCCAGAGGTCTAACAGGTTGGTCAGTGGTGATCACCATGACTCCTTACACTCAGGAGACTGAGATTTGTCTACTACCCTGCACTGTGTACTAAGGCTATTCTGACATAAGGCAACCAAGGAAAGAGTTCATACCTTCTAGCAGAAATATTAATTCTTTACAGAAAGGACTTGGTGATATCAGACTCTGTGCTATAACTAAACAATGGAGAAAAATTAGGAAGTTGGGAGGGGCTCTGGGAATTTATTTATTTATTTATTTATTTATTTATTTAAGCTTCATTTTTTTTACAACCTACTCTGTGATAACAGCAGGACTAATCACTGGATTAGGATGTTATTGCTTTAGAAAGCTCACTGTATATATTTGCAATTCTGAACAGCTTGCAGAGGTCTGCTTATGAAATTCACAGAGATACTGTCAGCTTTGGTGAAGGCTAAAATAAAGATAAGTAACGAGAACCCTGTTTTTTCTCTCACTACTGTAAGATTTAGTCTTGTTCCTTACACTCTGAAAGTGGGCATTCAACATTATTCTTAAAACGAATGCCATTTACTAATAGTTATTACAAAACTATTTCCAGATACTTGTTTTTTTTTTTTTTTTTTTTTTTTTTTTTTTTTTTTTTTTTTTTTTTTTTGCCAAAATTCTCAGAAAAAAGACAGCCTTAGAAACCAGACATGCACCATTAACTTCTTGGTATAGTGATTTCTCATAGGAAAATACTTCAATTATAGTGATGGAAATTAAGACATTAGAATAAAATGCAGATGAAACATTTTTATACAGCAGAAGGACTCTGGTGGGGTGAGAGTTCCCCTTTTATACATTGAAAATTCGCATAATGTGTTGGCTTGTTGGGAGCCCAAAATGAAGAAGAGAAGAAAGAGAGTTGCTGGACATTGAGCATGAAGGGAGATCAGGCAGATACAAGGAACCTGTAACTAAACAGAGCTCAATCCTTCTTTTGGCTTTTGGCCTACATGTTAGAGAGGTTTGTACACCTTATCATAACCATTCTTCAGCACCAGTCTTCTACCTTTTTTCCAAAATTTCAGATAGGTTTGTATTTTTAGATACATATGGCCAATGAAAGAACACTCTTCTCCATTAAATTACTTTTCTTTAGCAAACTATTTACTATATTTAAAAAGTAACTAGATAAACCTTGAACTATATAAAAATAATGGATATTTCAATTTATTCAATGCTTCTCTAAAAGTTAAAGCTGGAACATTCATTCTTCATGGCCATAAGGAATGAAGGACAATTTGGAAGGGCTTTGGTCAAGTGGAAGGTGTCCCTTCCCATGGCAGGGATTGTTGGAATTGGATAATATTAAAAATCCATTCCAATGCAAATCACTTATTCTTTGACAAGGCTGCTCTTGAGATTCATGTTCTAAAGGACAGCAAGAGAAGAAAAAAGAAAGAAAATTAAAAAGATGATGGAGTCTGGAAAAAAAATATAAAATATAATTTCTATACCAAACAGCAGAGCTGAGGATAAAAAAGGGCTTTCAAGAAACATAAATGTGAATAGAGGAGGCATCTGTCTCTGACCTTGTGAAAGCTGTTTAATGCTTAAGGATCATTAATAGGGGCCTCAAGCATTTCTGTAAGTTAGGATGAAATGTTGGGAAAAAGGGAATTTTAAAGAAGTGAGATAGTGAGCCAATCGATGCTTTAATGGGAATGACAAGAGACATAATGGTACCAAGCAGCTTCTAATGTCAGACCAAAGGAAATTGGATTGGCAAGATAGATGGACAATTTGCAGGTGTCCTTACAGACCAAACACAATTTTGTTCATCGGTTCTTCAGACAAGTAATTTTTTAATAGCAGAAGACACATACTTGTGCCTCTTAAAAGGCAAGACATTAAAGAAACTGTGTCTCTAATTTGTCATTTTCTTTCCATTTTCCTAAAAAGTCCGTATAATGGTAACTGATAAGAGACCCAGTCTGCTAAAATATGAAAATCAGAGAATTAGCATTTATCCTGATTCCTTGGATGAGGTTGTCAAGAAAAGAGCTTGAGATGATCACAGGAGGTTAGCTTAGAAGCTGCCGAAGTTTGTTAATTTTCATTAGTTCCTGAGTGTTAACTCTAAAGATAAAAAAGCTAAGTGACATCGATTTTAGAAAACCTTCTTTATAATTAAAAAATTAGGCTCATATGCTTACATACAAAGGTATTTATAATACTGGATTTTGCCCAGCTTATTATATTAAATTTGATATTAAGTATCTGTGGATTTAAGTATTAATGGGATTTTATTCACATTTCATCATGAGAGAACAGTATCATCAAGGTGTTTAATAATTCTAGTGTTTACTTCACCAGATCTTGTCTTGTCTACTATATGTGATATTACCACACCCAATTCACTTTTCACCTTTGAAGTTGTGTTAGCATTGATTTTGCAAGTATTTTAGCAATAATTTCTCATCTAAAAATAAATATTAGGATGTAATAAGAATATTTTTTATGAAACATCACATCTAGCTCATATCAGATGATGTATTAATGCATTCAGGATATATTCTGTGTTCTTTCATGGAAAAGTATGTAACAGAGATTAACAAAAAATTTAAATCAAGCTAAGAAGTCATACTGAGAATTACTAAACTTGTTAACATTTGAGAATACACAAAGGTCCTTTCCACAAAAACTCTGCCAAGGATTTGCAAAACCAGGTTTTTAAATCTGTGTTAATCAGAGTGATATTTGTAGCCTTGTTTTGTAAGTTTTCAGAAGGCTTTGGAGATATTGACAGCAATATATTTAATATCTGTAGAATTGTATGCGTGATTTTTCTTCTGAAGAATTTAAGGGGAACCTATTTTGTGGACTGCAAACAGTGCTGTTTCAGACCTCAGCCAGATTCTATGGAGATGCAGAATGGAAATGAGACATACATGGGGTCAATGAAAAGAAAACTAGGCAGAGTGACAGAGGAGACAGGTAATGAAAAGTGGGTTTGTAAATGCAGAAGAGTTGGAAGGAGCCTTTGCAAAATACCTACAGGCAAATATTATATCAGGCATATGAGAAGCCCCTCAAATCTAACCACCTAAAACAGACCTCTTGATGTCTGATGTGTGATAACTCTAGAACTAAAGATACTGGGAAGCATCATATTTTTCCAAAAGAAGAATTTAAAAAATGAATTGAAATATGAGAAAAACCTTCAGACATGGCTCTTCCCTGATTGCATCCTAAACAGGTTTGTTTATCCCATTGCATACACTCAAAAGCATCACCTGTGCTTAGAATGCTCTAATATAGTGTCAGATGCCTCTCTCCTGCCACTGTGAAGATTCTGAGCCGGTTTAAAGCTCATAGTAGAGGCTTCTCCACATAATATCCCTTCTGCTGGATAAAACATTTTGTGGAAATCAGTCCTTATGTTTCTGCATCTCGCTTCTGGTATAACTTGCTCTTAGATTTGACCTCTGTTTGTTAAGCATAATACTGCAAATCCATGAGTTCTATTATTAGTTTTGTGAGGCCAGACCCAGTGGACTCAGCATTTTAATGCTTTATGTGCATTCAATAAAATTTCTTCAGTCACCATGACCTGTTGTCAAAGCAAAGCATTTTAAAATGTAAGAATTAAGCCGTAAATTCATGGCAATTGAAACACATGAGAGTGGTTCATTTACAACTTAGCTACAAGTAATGAGTGCATTGTTCTTGTCTATTGTTTTTTTCTTATTTACCTCTTAAAACAGATTATCATATCATTGAATTTGCTGTATTTGTACATGCAATCTTAACAGCATGTTAGCCGGTGTTTTTGTGAAGTAAAAACAAAGCTTTAAATTTCCTATTCTTTATTGTTTGCTACTCTCACAGAACCATCCATCCTGTCACCCCTTTTCACGCAGAGTAGTAAATTTTCCTGCAAATATTACTTTTAAATAAATTATTAAAGATTTCATCAAACTATTGCTTTGTAAGAGAAAGTATAGTAGAGTTCATCCTAAAAAATGACAATTTACATCTCTTCAGAGGGTCGGGATTTTAGGTATTTTTAGACATTTTTCTCTTCATTTTTTTCAGAGAACTGTTTAAAAATTTATGTTACAAGTATCTAAAATCTTTTCAGAAAAAATCATAGCTTTATCTGAATCAAAATATTTCATTTTAACATTTTTTATTCAGTAAAATTTTCAGTGTTGACTGCCATTATTTGAAACATGTCCTGCCCAGTAAGATGGTTTATGGTCTATTTTATCTTCATAATTTCAATATCTTTTTGTTCTGACTTTACTCGCAATGTTATATTTAGTATTTCCCTGGCCACTCTGTTCTGTCTTACAAAAGTCCTGCACCTAGAAAAAGGAAGATCAAAGCTAAGGAGAGATACTCACCCCTGCTGCTAATAAAGCAAAACATTTCAATTATGAGAAACATTCAAAGAGAGAGAGAGCAAAGTAAACTGCAACTGTCAGGGTCACCTCCCCTGCCAAAGCTCAAAGCTACAACAAAAAGGTCACTTGTGATGTGAACAAATTTTGTGAAAAAGGGATGCCTTTTAAACTTCTATGAAAGAAACCCTGTCTGGCGTGGTTGCTGTGACAGACCAGTGAAATATTCTTGCCGACGAATGAATTAACAGTGATGTACAACATTAAAACAATGTCAGCATGGTCTTACATGACAAGGTCAGAAGATGAGTAGCTTTTTGCAACCCTGTCAAATCAATTACTAAAGGCCACTTCAGAGGTCAACTCATTGCCCTCACCATGATCCAGGTCTGTGCTGCAATGCTGCACACAGGGGAACTGAGCGGTCTGTGACCCGCGTGATTACAGCCTAAACAGCACTGCAAACAAAGACATCAGTGTGGCACCAGGCAATGCAACACCACGGCTGGAGGGCCCCAAATTAATGGGGAGGCACTAGCAATGGATAAGTGAAAGGCTTCTGCATCTTCTCCAGATCCCGTATTGTGTGGGTGTATGATAAAATCACCAACCACAACCCTTAAGTATTATTTTGTCCTCACAAGCTAATGCTTTAGCACTTCACCTGCATCACATTTTTTTGTCACGTTTCAGCCATCTACTTTGATATATTCTCCCCCAGATACCTTTAGATTATTAAAGTAGAAAACAGATAGATGGGAGTTTTTCAGTGCTATAGGTATCATCCCATACAATTTTTGACTTAGAGACAGACTGAACTTTCTCAGCATGTCTGCCTGCAGCTCAAGGTAGTATTTTCCTAGCCAGATCTTTGTTGCTTTCAAAGCAAAACCATTCTGAGTTTTAGCTTATGCTCATTTCTAAACCTTTCAACTACTAAAGCAGTACAAATACTTAAATACTGCAAATATTCTAACACTGAAATAATCTAGAATTTCAGAAGCTGTTCTTGACTCACACTCTGTGAAAGCTGTCAGTCATGCATAGCTATTGTAACCATGTTTAAAGCACAAAAGGGCTGAGAAATACCTGTGTAATTTGTGTGTCCACTGTGTCTTCAAGGATTTAGAAGCATCACTTTAAAAACCAACTTTTCTCTCTGCCTCAAAGATGTACACATTGCATTATTAATAATACAAAATCTTTGGTGCACTGTTATTTCATTTCAGTACTTTTATATTGTTACCAGAGCTCTTTCAGGGCATTGACAGGTTTTTAAAGCTAGCCTGCTCTGCATTATAAGCAGAGCTGAATAAATGTAATATAGGTGAATACAAATTGTGAACAGTATATACCAACAGGCAGCTGAAAAATCTCTTTAGGTATTCCTTATTTAAACAGAGATGAACCTAAACCAACACAAATTTTAGCCTAATAGTCTCAACTTCAGCAGGCTGTATACCTACAAAAGGAAGAGTAAATGTTAAAAAAAAAAAGAATTAAATGGCACAAAAGAAGAGGGTGTGATGACTTGGTTTGTAGGGACACACTACTCATCTGCATTTCACACTAGCATTAAACTGAAATATCAGGTACCACAGTCCCTTCACACTAAGCTCAGCATAAAGTATAAAACATCAGCTTTTTGCTTGGTCAAGCAGCTAACTTGATCATTGCTGTTACTATATGTTATATGATCTGCATTATCCACTATATTCTTAAAATAAAAAGGATGCAAAAATAGCATCTGGAATATATTTGCTTTTCCCTTTTATGGCTTTACAACCTCAAATGATTAATATACCCTTAAAATGTCTTGGTGGCCTAGATGAACGGAAAACTAAACCCCTGAGAAAAGACCTGAATTCCCATGAGCAAAGTTTGTCAGCTTTAACCAGGTCACAACGAAGTGGGTGTGCTCAGCCCTTCCTGAGCATCAGCACTGTTGATACAACCAGATCCTGAAAACATCATCTTCCTCCCAGAGCTGTAGCTCTGGGAACCAAGGGAAGGAATGCAGTCACGGCACGCAGAATTCACATAAGTGGGTGAATAATTCAGATATTTTAACTATGCCATCTAGAAATTCCATCCTCAGTTCCAAATCATCCATTGGATACATATTTCAGTTCTTTCAGGCACTCAGTTTGTAGAAATACAAATCCCACTGGGACAGAAAAATAATGCTGGAATAATGGGTGCATTTATTTTTCTTTTTTGTGTGTTAGAACAATTGCAACTCAATGGCACTCCAGTGAAATACATATGCATCTCAAAACAGCAACTGTGGAAAACAGATTAAAAACTAAATAAGCCAGAGAGTGAAACAGGAAGCAGATAGATTTGCAAAGCAGAAAGGAATTGCATGCAGCTTTTCCCTCACAAAACCAGGCACAGGGTTTGAATGCCAGCCAAACACACTCATTGTGTGATGTAGATCCTCATGACTTAAGATCATGTTGTTGTTTTTAAAAACATCAAATTTATATCTAGCTAGCAACACACATTGATCAGTGCACAAAAAGGGCAGACGTGGTGATGCTTCCAGTGCCTAAAAATCGCTGTAATTTTTCTCGCTGCTCTTGGAATTCAAAACCTGGTTTAATGAATACAAATCCTGACTTTGTACCCAAATGACTATTATGCTGTTGCTCAGAGTAGTCAAAACCCAAATTCTACATGTAAGGGGAATGCTCATGTACCAGCGATTTGAAAACTTGATCCTTTGTAGAAACGTCATGCTATGAACCGCTCAGAGCCACTGAACTCTGAAAAAAATCTGTTGTGATTGATCTCACATATGTTCATAGGCTTTATAAGAAACTTACTGGAAGTAGAGGGCTAGGTTTCGAAACTAGTCAGCTAGTTGTTTGTTGATTTTGTTCACGGATTTTTTGCTTGTTCTATTTTATGCTGTTAATTGTTTTAATCTCCTGAATATAAAAATGTACAACCTCATTATGATCTAAATGAAAAAAAGAGTGGAAGGTATTTGGATTGACAACGCATTTGCACAACATTTTCTTTATACTAAAATTCCAGAACAAAACTCTGATTTCCCCACATCTTTTTCTGTGATAAATGGTTCTTTGATAACAAATCCGGAATCTTATTTAGTGGCAGAATGACTTATTTGTGATTTCTCAAGGTACAGTGCCTAGAACCACAGTATCCTGCTTGTCAAGTGCAATACTATCTTCTTCTTAGAAGTCAGAAAAATGGTTATTTGGTAGGGATGAACAGGTATTTTTAATATCATTCATTTAAAAGAGTTCATTTATGAATTCCAATAGAATGTGATAGATGGATCATCAACCAAACCAACCAGCCAAAATATCCATCCAACCTAATTTATGAAATTAACAGGGCTTATTTTTTTATCCAGTAGCCCATTGAACAAGACGCTTGTGCCTACAAGTGATATATATTCTAAACCTCAATGTCTTAAACCTACATTTGCTGCTACTTTATGTGACATTCTGGATCGGGCAGCTTGTACTTCTTCCCTTGAAAGTATCAAAATTCAATATGACTTGAGATAGTTTTAATAATCTGATAAAAAATATACAAATCTAGAAGTGGTGATACCTAGATTTCAGTAGCTCCTTTTTTTTTTCTGTAGAGTGTTAATTTTTCCTGAAAATTACATAGTACTCCCATTTAAACTGAAAAAATCTTTCACTGTAATAATTTTCTGTTTCATAAAAGTGCAAATAACTAAAAATAGAGGTATTTAATTTTCTAAGGGGAATCCCTAATGGAAAAGAAAGAAAACAAACCCAATGTTGGTTTTTTTCTGTCTTTTGAATTTGAAGTTATTAATACTATCAGGTATATGATTTCAAATATTTTTTTGGTCAAGAACTGTGTTTCTTTGGGAGTTTTATACGTTTGAAAAACACAAAGGATAATTTGAACATCAGCAAATCCATAGAAAAAATTCTATTTTATTTTGCTGCAATATAGGATACACAAGTATCTTGTACAGTTAATATTGATTTTCAGGTAGTATTGACTTTAGGAAGAGTTGACAGTAATTTCACTTTCCTTATCTGGTGCTGGAAAGCTGTTGGAACCAAGAAGACCAACTTCAGATGAATCTTTTAATTAATTAGAGTGGTGAACAAAGTCTGTTATTGCCTATCTAGTTGTTAAGACAAGTCTTGGATATTTACATGGAAGGCTATTTTATGAGAAAAACAGGGGGAAAAAAGGAATTTCACTTACATTCATTACAAGTATTTTTCCCATTATTATAATTTTGATTTTTATTTGATGCGAAATGAAATAAAAAGTCTTGCTGCGTTAAATGAGAAATTTCATTTTTTATAAAAGGTTGAGTTATTGTCACTAGCTTAAAGAAAAAAAAAAAAGAAAGAGCATATCTTCCCATGTCTCTACAACTCTAGACTCTCTAGACTTGTAGTAAATTTAACTGATTAATAAATTAAATCCAGTCTGTTTGTGAAAGGAAGTGCATTGCAGCAACCTGATGCAAGAGATGCTCATGAAGACCACAGTGAGGGAAATCATCTTATGTACACAAATACAAAGGTACCCTTCATGCATCAAAACATTTCATCCAAAACTTAAATCTAATCTAAGAAGTTGGACTTCTGGGTTCAAAAAGCTAATTAATTTTTGTATTCCTGACTGTTCAGAGTCCCCAAGGGAAATGTATTTTTAAGCATGCTGGGGGATGGCAGGTGGTGATTTTCAGTACTGTTATGAGCTGTGATCTGGAATGCTGACTGACAATTTCTGTAGGCCATTTTTTCCTTTTTTTAATTACTTATGTTTTGTGAAATGATCCTTTTTTTCTTTTAAGGAATCAAGGAGTATTTTTTAGAGTAAACAGGCCCACATTTGTAGAGGCTGAAAGAAAATCACAGCACAAAACAGCACAAAATATCACATAGAACTTTCCTCAGAAATCTTTCAGATTGAAAAAACCACAAAACAACAAAAACAAAGATTGGGAACAAAGAGAACAAGGAGATAGGAAAAGTTTAGTAGAGGCAGAATGCCCTTCTGGGGGAGATGAAACATATCTTCATCTATTACCCTTCTGATCAGCTTTACTTTACTTTCCCATTTCCCCAGAGGGAAGGAGGAGATTTGCTCTGCTAAAGCCAGCATGTTTCACTGATAAGTAATACTTACCTTGCCAGGGTCTTGTTGCTTCCTGCTCTTCCTGCTTCTTTAATGGTGCAGCTATTTATTTTGCTTTCACAGCAGGAAAACAAATATTTTGGCTACATTTCTTTTCTGTCCTGGTTTACTCATGTTACAATTAGTAAGCGAAAGAGAAATTACAATTACCCATGAAATTAATTTTCTCGTTACCATGTCAATGCAGGAGTAAGCAATCTCTTTGTAAGTCAGGTATTTCTTGCAGAGTTACAAAATATCTTCCTGTCCTTTTGTTACTGGAAGACCTGAATGAATATTACACACTGGTACAATTTTCAGGGTTTTTTTTCTATCACAACCAATGAATGTGAGCCTATGTGAGAGAACAGAGAGGGCAACTTCCAATACTTTGAGCAGGTTCGTTCTCTTAATATACCATGTATATTATCTGGCTGCACCTTCCAAAGCTCTAAAAAGTCAGACTGTTCCAGGGCAGAGACTTTTTTTCTGCTTTTGTTTTTAAATTTGGTGTGTGTGTAATAGTTATACATATATTTCATCATTTAAAAAGTAATATTTAGCAATCAAATTTTTATTCTTCTTTATGAAATCTATGTCCCAGTAACGACAGCATATAGCACTTGTCAGCATATGTGTTTATTGTTTATTTCCAGTCAAAGACACAGGTAACACATTAAAAATTTTTGTAACATCATTACATTTTACCATGGGCAAGGACTGCAAATTATGCTGAAATATGAAATAAGTTTTTATTTGCCTTTTAATGAGCAGGATAATGGATAATAATTAAAGTGCCACAAACTTGTCTCATTGAGGCAATAATGATAATAATAAAGTACAAATTCTCAAGAAAGGATGTATGACAGGACTAATTTTTTTTCCAACAAACAAAGCTAATAATTGTTCTTTGTTTTTTACTTCCTGTAGCTGTAACTATTTTGTTAAGAAGAGGTATAGAAGTTTATGAGTTTTTAAAAAGAGATGATCAAACTCAGCCGTGCTGTTTGCTGCGCCTGGGGTCATGGAGCTGTGGCAGCCTTCCCTCTGTTGGGATGCTGGATTCAGTAGCTCCCCACAATACTAATAAAACCAAATTTTAAGTAATTTATCTATAGAAATAGGAATTGGAATTCAGTGAAAAATTCAAGAGAAAAAAACTACCAAGTGAATATGACGTAATTAAAAAAATAAATAATTTTATAAGACCACTTAATTTTTTTTATTAAAAATCTTTTTTTATATGAAGATTGAAATAAAACTGAAGATTTTTGATTTTTCTTATTTGTGAGGAATTCGACAAAGCCTCAAATATGTTGGATTTTGATGTTTTATTCCAAGAGTACACAAGTAACAAAGTATGTATCTTATTTTATGGGATGTTATATAGAGTAGGTGAATTTCCTGAAATGATAAATTTGAGAAAAGTCTTTGTAGGAATAGTCTGTGTCCAGCACTTCTCTCCCAAGTGAAACTATGTTTGCAAAACTTTATAAAACTGCAAAAATGTAAGTGTTCTTTCAAGTTTTTTACACATGCCCACAAGTTTTTTACATACATAGGTTCAGTAAGTTCATAATTGTCCTTAAACAAACCAATTTTTTTATCCCTTTAAAAACAGGAAGACAAATAATCACAGCTCTCTAGAGATTTCTGTTTAAATTAAAGTGTTTTGATTCAGATGGCAGGAGATACTGTATGAAAATAAAAGTAAACAGTATTGGTAAGTAAGTGGGTTTTGGATGACTTCTACTGTTAGAAACTACATTTTTAATTATAGAATCACAGAACAGACAAGATTGGGAGTGACCTTGAAAGACTATTTGGCCCAAATTTTGTGGTAAGTCAGACTAGATGACTTAATACCTATTTTTTTTTCATTCAAACCACTTTCTTTCTAGGAGGACTAAAATTTTTCAAGGACAATTCTGAGACAGATCAACAGATGTTCTGGAATAATTCACTGCTCTGGAATAATTCAGAACTCTGGATATTTCTTTATACAGCTTATGCATTAAGAATGAAACTAGAAAATTTGAAAATGAAAGATGGCAGAGAGTTTAAAAAGTCTACGTATTTGAACCACCACCAGGATTCCAGCCTCAAAAGCACTGGTTTTATTATTTGCAAAGAGGCCACGTGTTCAATTCCACCACTAACAAAAATTCCCCCAACTTATATTTGGGTGTTTTGGGCTGATAAGTTCTTTTATTAAATTTTAGATATAAATTTTCCTGCCATGTTATTGAATTAATTATTCCTTGAACTGTTTGGCTTCTTAGAGCTCTAGAGAAATGCCATACATTTCAATAAAGCTGCAGTGTAATTTTCCTTAAAATATTTAAGATTAATAAAAGCATCTTTGGCAATGAAAATGATTGAAAATGGAAAAAATAATTTGAATATTCTTGGACTTGAACAGTGCATTACACGGATGGAAGTCTGGAAAAAGGAGAAAAAAAACAGAAAATGGGTTTTAAATGGCAGTATTATTTCTGAAAAATTTGTGTGTTGATGCATTATATCAGATTGTATTTAACTGCCTCTCCTTGTTTGATCCAAATAAAAATCATTTGGCACAAGGAACAGTCTTAAAGGACCTACATGAGTTTTGTATTCTGATTTTGTGTAACTTCCTGCCTTACTAATGAACAGGGGCATAAATATCACTGGAATTTACCTGACAGCATTTAACTCTTTTGCTTTTAGCAGGGAAAACACATTTGCAAACCTATATTTGGACAAGATACTGGCTTTGTTGTACCCAATGAAGACATGGAGGTACTTGTGCCCCTGGATAGTGTTTAGGCAAAATACCACGACTTTGTAAAGTGGTGTTGAAAACACAGTGCAAGCAAATTATGCACAAGTTCCCACAAAATCTTCAACTGGACTTCTAAGTACTGATTAGTAAAAAATTCTTCTTGGAATTTAATACATTAATAAGATAGTAATCTTACCTGATTTTACCTGTCAATCACCTAATCAAAGCTGTTCATGTAAAAGCCTTTTATCTTAAGTAGGTATCCTGTGCCCCTTCAGAGAGCAATTTGTCCCATCATGAGACGTGTGTTCTACTCAACAGGGGTGATGCAACCACAACAGGGGTTAATTTGTCTCTATTGATTCAAGTGTAAGTTTCTAGTACATGGCAGCATGCTGTGCTTAATAATAGATATACTTGTTATTATACCAAAGAAAATAATGTAAATTTAGTGATTTAATAATATACCTAGGGATACGTTCTATTTATGTAGCACATTTCTCAAAGGAGAAAAAAAAAAGGTGGCTAATTTTAATAAGCAGTTACTCTAGATATTTCTTTCAAATTGCTTCTGTGCCTTCAAAATAAATAAAAAAAAATAAATTAAGCCCACTTCCGCGAAACACATCTATCTGATAGTATTCTATCTTGTTAATTTTATCTAATTATTCTAAGGAAATTTCTTTTGTTTTTCTCTCTAGAGGACAAGAGTCTGACCAGTGTTGCAGGACAAATTCTTCTATATTCTGTCCAGGCTTAACAAAATGATTTTTTACTTTGAAATATTTGGTCCTTTTATTTTGTTTTTTCCCTTTCGGAATGAAAAAGCAATATATGGATTAACAGCTAAAGAGGGAAAAAAATTATTAGCGTAGTGGGTCACTTTAGAGAAAGAGAATAAGACTAGATCCTCATTAAAAATG
This sequence comes from Cettia cetti, assembly GCA_013401135.1. NCBI lineage: Eukaryota > Metazoa > Chordata > Aves > Passeriformes > Sylviidae > Cettia > Cettia cetti. Next base: position 53,588 of record VZUI01089489.1, read on the forward strand.
TTTAAGGATTTAACATTCCGATCATTCAATGAAAAATGCATGAACATTTCTTGAACGGCATAATCCACTTGCTAATTTCAGAACTTGAAAATGTGTAGTAACCATTGGCAATAGTCACAGTGCAAAATATTTAGAGCTATTTGTACTCCGAGTTCTTTGACAACCACACATAAATAAGCAGCAGTTGCACAAAGAGCCAGGCTTTAACAGTACTGCCGTTGGAGGTGGGCAAAAAAGCTCAGTGACTGAGTCACCAAACACAGAGCAGTTCCCTACCATATCAGACACTAAATTTCTCATTTGGTTCCAGACAGGTTTCAGATTTATTTGACTTGCAATATTTTCAAGTGAACCTTTTCTGAACTGTTTATTCTTCTCAACGTAAATCACCATCAGAGCAGCATAGACTGCCTCTGTGAAGGGGAAATGAGGATTTTTTCCCCATGTGAGACAAAGAGCAGCAAAGTCTACATCTTCCTCTCCATCTTGGGAAACAAAGCAATTTTTTTCGCTATTACACTTGCTATCAGCATAGCACAAGGTTTCCAGCTTGCCCTTTCCACCTCTCCCAGCTTTCTAGTTTCTTGTCTGAATGATCTTCATCATTTTCAAATTTTCCTGTTAGCAGATTCAATACTCCAATAACTATTACTTTGCAATGCAACTCAGAGTGACCCTGATTTTCCATTCACTGTATTTTCTTCATTTTCTGAGGGAAAAATAGTACTTCATTAAATATCTATTCATCTGTGTTCTCGGCGAAACGCAACATTATCCCATGAAGAATCTGTACTAATTATTTTTTTTGTTTAGCTATTTGTTAGAGAGAAAAAGAGGAGATGGTTGGGTGATTAGAAGAGTATTAATGCAGGATTTTGAAAGGAAGGTTTAATACATCATTATTACTAGCCATTTAATAATGGGCATTCTATATCACCAATGTAATATTCATATTTTAAGATGACATAGACTTTTGAATAGTAATTTAGGGTTCCATTAAAAATCATAGGTAAATATTGGGTTAAATTTTTGAAAACTCAGAAGTTCAAAACAATATGTCATGCCTTTTCTGGTACTATTTTTAATCCTTAAACCTCATTCCCTGATATTAAAGGCTTTCATGTCGTAAAACTGATGATATAACGCAGTGTAGTGTTTTGCACAAATTTTTCATTTTTTTATTGATCTTTTTGAGGAAGAATAAAACCAAGCATTCTAACATCAGGAAAAATGTTTGTTTTGCTATGATGTCAGGGATGCTATTTTTGCCTGAGGCTGCCTCACCAGCAGATGATAGCAGAAAATAAGGAGTGATGGTGACAGAAGAAAGAACCTACCTTTTTTCATGACATATTTAAAATCATGGTCATTAAAGAGAAGAGGAGACTACAGAAATTTTGAAGGACACATTTCTATTATGTAATTCTTTGTTGTAGGTAGCTATTTCTCCACCACTGATATTGAAACAGACTCAAATGCTTCATGCAAAAATTTAATTCAGCATTATGGCATTGTGGCTAATGTCTTGATGTGCCAGATGTGAATCATAACAGCCATGGGAGATGTTGGGATATGTGGGCAGGAATAAGGAGGAGGCAGGCTATGCCTGAAATAAGCAAAAAAAGCATGAGAATTTGCTCTAAAACTCTGGTTTTGTGGAAAAACTACAATAAATGAGTTGATCATATAGATAAATAGATAAAGCCAGGAGAAAAGGAGACAATATATTCTTATACTCAAGTCTTTGGAGCATGCCACTATAACTTCAGCTTGGTTTGGTGTACTATTGGTGTTTGTTACATTTAGATAAGACTTAAAATATCTAGCTCTCAAGAAGAATACAGTGATAATAAAGAAGCAAAGTTATAAAGGTAATTAAAGCATCATGATAGAATTTTGAAATGTTGCAAAAAAAAAAATTAGGAAGAGGAAAACAAGCATTAAGGTTTCAGATATAATGAGATTTTTAATATTGTTGTAGGAAGTTTCTTTACAGAAAGCATCTTAAATTCACTTTCAGAATAAAATATCAATTCCTCATTTTAAAAACCTTTTTTCTATCTGCATCCTAGATTTACACTATGCTATTTCACAAAATGTTAAGAAAGTTTAAATAAAAAATCTCATGTCAATTGAAATCATACTTCTAGATGTTGCAAAAACATGAAATCTTTTCATGACATGGACTCCATTCTTTTGGGGTGAAAGCACACCTACATGACAAATTACACATGTAATCCTACATGCAGGATTATGTGTTGGGAGGACTAATAAGGGGTCTAATAAAAAAAACCCAAAAAACAAAAACCACAAGTCAAGAGGGAGATATGTATCTCTCCTTTCCAGATTTTTTCAGATTTTTGTTTTCTTCCCTCCCCCTTCCCACAAAACACCCAGGGATAACAGTCCACATTTATTTTTAAGTCAGCATCAAACCACCACAACCCTATGAAGGGTAAAAAGTGTATTTCCAATACATTAAGTTGTCTGTAATGCAGTATTACTACTCATGCACATCAATTAAAAAAAAAAAAACAAAACAACAAAACAAAAAAAACCTCAAACTTCTTCATTGGTGGAGAAAATGGGAAAAAATGTCAGGGAAACTAAAAAATGCTAATATATCTTAAAAATCTGTTGCAAATTGCATGAAATGGCAATTATAGTTTTGCATTCTAATACGTTGGCTTTTACTTGCTGTTTAAAAATGTAGTTGATTTATTCATGTAGTTAAAAATAAACTTTTCCTAGTACTGTTTGAGAAATTATTGCTAAATGACACAAATTACTGCTAAAATAAAATGTACTTTGTATTAACATGATAATGACATTTCTGAATATACTGAACATTGGAAACTATTGCATATAGCAAGAGAATCTTAATGCCTTTCTGGTTTTACCTGTGTGTGTCTGTTTATGTGTGTGTGTGTGGGTGTGTGTATGCATCCACAAAAAGAAGCATTTTCCTATAATTTTCAAATTTTGATTTGGAAGAATCTGGCTCTGTGTGTGTGACTCTTTCAAAATGGTGTTCCAAGGAATTAAATAAAAGAGAGAACTTTAAAAAAAATAAATCTCTGCTGAACAAAGTTGAGTAGCTCAATTTGCCTCTGGGTTTTCCTCATGTCTATTTTACTTCTGGAAGTATGAGTTGGTGCATGCAAAGAAGGGGTTCACCTTCATCTAAGTTAATAGAGTAAGATCTAGTAAATTGAATTTTCTTAAAAACAATAATAGTTATCTGGGTGAGTTAATGAATGCTTAGAATATACAGTAAAGATATGAAAGAGGAAGCAAATGAAGGTTGACACAGAAACTCAATATCTCTAATGCAAGATGTTCTAAGAAGATTGCTTTTACTGTACTTTCATCAATCCTTTCAGGAGACATTACATAATTTAACAAATGTACAAAGCATGTCACTTTTTCTGGTGGCACCCAAAAACAAATCTTCATAAGTAGATGTGTTTAACGACATTGGTTTTTTCTGCAAATGCTGTAATATTTAACTCGGATAGATTTGGATTTACTAAAGATATATTAAGCCAGGATGACCTTACACCTTTTTTGGGTAAAGTGCCTCATTATTTTTTTTAGATTAAAGGACAATAATATTTGATCTGCCAAGAATATGACATCAGTTGAAGGAAAAATGCAAAATGTAGAACTAAGAGAAATATTATAAGGTGGAGGAAAAATTAAAGAAAAGAGAAAGTATAACCTACTGGGCTGAAAAGAACTTATGGAATACCTCAAGGACCAGTTTGGAAATAACCTAATTTGATATTTGCAATCATGGAATGACCTAAAGTACTTTTATAGTCATATTCACAAACGATGCAAAGTGGGAGGGCATCACCAATGCAGAGAAGGAGAAGCATACTGCAAAATGAATTGTAAAGCCTGGAATAAGAGAAGTGGGGTGAAAATTTGCAGTATAAATAACCAGGTCATTTGAATAGAAAATGATGTAAAGAAGAGAATGCTGAAGAAAATAATCTGAGACCCTGAATATAATGTAGTATTATGATTACTCATATTCAGGAAAAGTTAAAACAATCTAGAATAAATACAGGAAAAGACTATGGGGTAGCTAGCAGAAAGATGACAATGCAGAAAATGGAACAAAGGATCATAAAATAGGGGATTCTGAGAGTAATTGATCCTTTGACACATAAACAAAATATCAGGAGAATAAACACTAGAGATGTAAAAAAAAAAAAAAATAATTCCTTTATAGGCCAAGAACAGGATTTGGCACAGAAGAAAATGGATGCAAACAATCTGAATAAATTTAGGATGGAAATCAGAAAAAAGCTTCAAACCATCGAGGCAAAATTTTTTTTGAGGTCTTTTCATTCTACATGAAGAGAGACAAAAATACCATCAACTTTGCAAAAAAATTTCATCATGCAGATCATTGCTTTATGACCTGGTCATCTGACTCAACAAAGGAAAGGATTCTTATTGCCCAAGCTGGTGATTGTTGAAGTTCTTGGGTTTGTAGTAGCATCAAACTTATTTTCATTCCATAGCTGTTTTTCAGGAACTGCACTTATCTACAAAGAAGGGATAAGATAATGATTTGATAATAGTTTCTTAAGGAAATTATTCTATGTACATATAAGCCACCTGTGTTGAAACTGACACATAATATCACTAATTTTTTTAAACTAGAAAATAATTAGACTATTGGAAAACAACATATGCAAGAATAAACCTTGAAAAAATATATGGAAATAAATTTTTATTACTCCTGTGGGTATAAGGGATTGACATTGAGTTGACTCTTACTGTAGTTTTTTCATAGCTCTCTCCAAAATTACTCAATGAAAAAAAAAATCTTAAAAAAAATCTACAGGATCTGTTTCAAGGACTGAAATATAATGCAGAAAATTTTATACTTTTTCCTGGAACTGGTGGAAACTTTTTGTTCACTATGTTTGTCTTTTTCTGCTTATTGAGTTTATAAGACTGGCCTCAAAAGAAAATGCTCAGATATATGTAAAAAGGCAACAGGTTTGATTTTCTAATAAGGCTAGTTGAGAATAAAGTTCCATTATAAGAAAGATTCAGCCTGACAAAAGATTCAAAGCCAATATTTGACCACAAAAGACATTGAATAAAGGATCTAGAATAAATTACTGAAAATCAACAGTTAAATACTGAAATCTTACTGCTGTTACATGTCTCAAGTTGGCTTTCATTATGAGAGACCCCAGCTAACAGGATTACTTGTTAGTCAAGTGAGAGGACTGTCAACTGTGTGAACAAAGCATTGAACAAGAAATGTTGGTAAGGTGGGGTCTCCATCAGGTAGTAGAGTCAATATGTCCCCCAGAAATCAAGGAGTGATAATTGACCAATTATTACACAAGAAGCAAGACACAATTCAAAGTCCAAATAATTTAACATTTTCTTTAAAAAACATCTGCTTGGCTGCACAAAACTTTCATGACACCTATAAGCTGGGGTCAGCTAGTTCTGATGCTAGGAATGGGGTGAGTATTGACCTTCCTCTCAGTTTTGGTGATACCTTTCCCCCCTGTACTTTCCTCCTTCTTAATAGGGACATTTGCATTTAAATCAGTAAAATAAGTTGCTGAATGAATCTGGACTAAAATTAATCAGCCCTGAGTGTGTGTGTGTGTGTGTGTGTGTGTGTGTGTGTGTGTGCGTGTTTAACTGGGATCAATTTAGGAAAGAACACTATAAAACCTAATTTTTCAAGTGTTTTCCAACTTCTGGCAAATGAAACTGCTTCTGGAGCTACTGAGCTACCTTATATTTGCAGTTCCAGTGTCCAATTTCTTTCAGAAGCAGTTGATTTATGAAAAAAATCAAATCAATGTTTTCAAGGTTGCTTTACACTCTGACTAACCAAATCAATTTATTTATCACAAAACCTTTCTTGAAAAGGGACTGAAAATCAAAATATTTGAGAATGAACTGCCAGCTGTTTGAATACAATGCTTCCAATTCTGAGCCACAAAACCTTGCAGAATTTGAGGTTAAGATATGGTGTCAATATGCACAACAATGAATAAATAAATATTTATTTTTTAAAAAAAATATTATGATATCTACTGAGTGTGACCAGCCAGGACCTCATTAAAGTTGTACTGAACTCGATCAAGAAAATGAAATGTTTTATCAACAAACTCTGCAATTGTTTGGTGGACAAGTTCAACAGGACTGACTGCATGTCGGCTGTTTTTCAAAATGACAGAAATAGTAATGGATCATCTGGAGCACTTATTATTTAGTGCTAATGAATGATTGTTTGGAGAGGGAAGAAAAATCAATTATGACAGCTGTGAGAGCTGCTGCCCCTGTTCCATTATTCCAAAAATAAATAGCAAAACTGCCTGCTAAGGTAGGAAATCAACTAGCATTCCCAGTGAGACACAAAAGTTATAGGCAAAGAAGCAACTCCAACTTGTGTTTACTGCACATAAATGATGGCAGGGCCCCAAGGTAGAAGCAGAAGTCCTTGAACTACTGAAAAATCCCAGTACTTTTTCCTGCTTGTATTGCAAGTGCTCAACATGCCTTCCACAGACAGTTAGATTTTTTTCTTGAGCATCAAATGGGCTTTGTTGTTTTTTTGGGTTTCTTTGAAAAATATTCATGCCTGATCCAAAATGAACAGTGGCTGAGAGGAGAGGATGGGTGAAAGACCTTCATATTTGGAGTGCTAAGAATTTAAGGGACAACATGATTTGAAAAGAACAAGAAGAACCACAATCTTAAAAAAAATCCATTAAAAAACAGTAGAAATGCACACATCAGGCAGTTTAGACAGAGCCTAGATAGGACTGTTCTCACTCAAAGACTAGTTAATGTGTTGCTTCAGAGGAATTCTGTTCAACTAAAAAAGCTAAAAGTCAAATGAGAAATACAATTTCAGAAAAGATAGTATGCAGAATATTGGATCCCTTCTGAGGATCTAAGCAACTAAGCAACTAAGGCAAACTGTTTTAAGTTTCTAAGGGATTTTTATCAATATTCATGAAGGTAGCTAGATAGATCTAGAATTAGACGCAGACATGAGAGTCATCTGGCATCTCAGTTGAATGCTGCCATCTTGGAATTAAACTGATTGCCAAGGAAGAGCCAAGTTTCTCTCCCCTCCTCAGGAACCCTCACTTGCTTTCTGAGATCAGAAGGAAATGCGACAATGAAGCCATGGAGTTGGACTGTGCCAAAGCTCACGGAGGAATACTGAGAGCCAGCACCCTCCTCATTGCCTTCTCAATCCCACCTCTAATGGAGCAGACACAGGGCACTGTCTACTGTCCTGCTCAATGGCAGTAGGCTGTAGCCTGCTTCACTCTGCTTTTTCTTTCCCACTAGTGCAGAGGAAGAGGATGAGGAGAAAGCAGGGAAGGGATGGATTGAGTGTGCAAGCCACTTTTGTACAGCTTTCTTCTGCGTATAATGATAGACTCACATAAACTTGTTTGAAGAGCAGAACATACAAGTGTGGTCAGAACCCTGACAGACTGATTCAACAGCAATCTTCTAAATTTCAACAGACATTATTGAGGATCTGAATATATTTGCACAAAAGAGAAAATTTCCACAGACATCTCATTTTCAGGATAGCTAACCTGACAGGTGTCAACTGATAAATGGCAAAGAAATAGGACAGGGAAGAGACAATATGTTAAAAAAAAAAAAAGTTTATAAAATTTTATCATATGAAGCAAGTTTAGTTTGTGAATTCATTTCTCTAGGGACAAGCTGCTAAAACATCAGTTGTACTAATGTGTCATAAAACTAGACATATATTAAAGGAGACTAAACTTTCCATTATCTGAAACTCCCTTGGTAATGGAACGTGATTATTACAGACAGTTACTAATATGTCTTACTATGAATTTATCTGAGAACTAATACCTTTGATTACCAGTTGAAATTAGTGTTTTAGCTTTGTGTAATCCTATATGACAGCACAGTCAAAGGGAGATTTGTTACTGAGGTCAAGGGCAGCAGGAGAAGGATATTGATTTAGCAATAGGGCTTTCTGAAAGAGCTATTACAAACTTTAACAAGCCCAGTATATGAGTTAATGCTGGAAAGAGAATTCTGGAAGGGTACAAAAACTGATGGTGCTGTTATGAGAGCAACCTCTTCAGAAGAAGAGGAAATGAACATCCAACATCTGCCAAATGTGGAACTACCTATGTCTTTCTGGAAAACTAATCTTCTTGGCAAATGACAGATGGGTATAAACTAAACTCATTATTCTTAGACACAATGGAAGATGATAACTACCTCTGTATAAGCAACTGAAGTTTCTTAGTTTCATAGAAAACATGAAAGTTGAGTCTATGACTGGCCATCAGTCACAGAAATCATTAATTTTTTTTTTTCTGTTTAAATTCTGTGGTATAAAACTATCTAATATTGATGCAAGATGGAAAAGCATTCAGTGGTTAGAGCATTTAATTTCTTCTGCAGGTGACCAGTATATATTATGCTCTCCAAAGTAAAATAAAGTAGTTTTCTCTTTGATCTTGGATCCTTCTGATGGCCTGTTACTGCTGAACATGAAATAAAGAGCTTGAATCCAGTTTATAGGCAGAGGAAGATCAGAAGGCTTTATTTACAATTTATCCAGCCTTTTTATAACATGCTGCACTAAAAAGGCATTTAATTGGTTCATAGAATTGACACCTCTCTCCATTGGCTAAATGATACAAACAACAGCTGGGAGAGGTATTGTTATGAGAAACTTAGAAATTTATGAGAAGAGAAAGGGTTTTTTTACATGAATTGTCTTGAATAAAAACTCTCTCAAGAAATCCTTCCAGGAGAACAAAATCAGCCACTGACAGGGTGAAAAAGCCTATAGACTCAGAAACATCATACCTACAGTGGCCCTACATTCTGAGTGCCCTCTGACAGAGCCCTCTCATAGTTTACTGTAGAAGTCCAATAATAGTTCAGCATGAGAATTTGACAAACATGGGAAAATACATAGTAAAGCTCCATAGCTAAATCCCCCCTATTTTACAGGATTGCTGAGTGTATAATTGCTCATCTTCAAAGATATATAATTAATAATCAAGGAAAACTGCAGACAACTTAAAAGCCTTCAGTTCCAGATAGTCTGAAAGATCAAGAACCGTCTTCGATAATTTTGTTTATACTAGCTTTCTCTGAAGTAATTTGTCATGCTATGACAAGTTATGAATAGGTTTCTGAGGAGTTACAATTTTCTTAGATAAATATAATTCTAGTACTTATAGTATAGTCCAGGTTTTCTTATTGCAAATAAAAAGTAATGGTCTTCTAAACTAAATATTGTTTAAATCTGATCCATCAACTGAACCACTATAAATTTAAAATAATCTTGTGTAATAATTCAAAGCATTTTTTCATTTTCAGTAAAATCAAAAGTTTTGCCCAACAGAAACCAGTCTGCCTTACTTCTGGTATCCTGATGTCTGCATTAAAAATGCCTATTTGTCCAGATTTGAAAAATAAATCATATTTAAGCTATAACAAATTGAAACATTGAAAATATTAAATGACAGTAACATTGTAAAATTCGTCTGTTTTTCTGCTCATTGGAATAAGAAGCACAGATACAACTTTTTCCAGTGAATAAAATGAGTGGACACCTAATTTTGAAGTGTTTGTAAATTCTGCAGATATTTCATGTGTCTATAATGTGTTTTATTATTACTATGTGTCTCACTGGTCTGACCAGAAAAATATTCAAAGTTACTGCATTTCAGTACAGCTCCTATTCCTAGCTCCTCATCTAGGGTGAGCTTTGGGGGCTGGAATCCCTTCTAACCTTAGAGACCTGATTGATTTCCTGTCATGGAGAAATATTCACCTTAAGTCAGTAATGCAAGAGAAGGACACAGAAATATCCTGACCATTGGGTCTCAAACAAGCTATCTGCCCTCAAAATAAAAAGGTGCAGATAGAACACAGGATTCAAAACTCAGGCCAGAAGTCTTTTGGGAAAAAAATTATTTTGGGGAAGGGTAAAAAAATGGTCTAAAAAACCTGTCATTAGTTCTCACTATTGTATTGAGGTTTATGATATCTGAAGCATTTAATATATGCAGTTTCAGGAGATAATATTAGCAAGAGAACATTTTGATTAGATGAAAAATAAATAAATCAATAGGCATCAAGGGGGGAAAAAGAAAAACAACCTGGTATTGTTGTGTAAGAAAAAGCTGGAAATAATAATCTGAAAGGATTAACATCAAGAAGGAAATGTAAGAATAGGATATTTACATTTAGAAGAAGCAAGAGAAATAAACTTTTCTTGATTGAATAAGAATTGATACAACAATGAAATGTGGAAAAGAATATGCAAAATTAGAGAGAATATTTGAAAACAAGACCTTAAAAGATCTCTTGTTAATAAAGGTGTGTTTGTGGCACACCCTTTTTGGGTCTGTCCCTTTAAAAAACAAACAATTTTTGGTAAATATTATACAAGATACTGCATACTTGCATAGTAAACTTAAACAAGATATAAGGCTTCACCCTCCTGTTTGCTGAAGTCAGGCAAGCATTTCTTGAACAAAATAAAACCTTGAACAATTTCCCATGCTCAAAATCTCTTGGGCTAGCAGAAGCAAGTTGTTAGGAAAACAATTTCAAGCCATACATATTCATTTATGGATATATATGGCATATATTAGACTATAATATACTGGCTAAGCATTCCGTTTACATCACAAAAAACATTAATGAGGGTTTGAGGGTCACCAAAATATCATTATCAGAGCTTGGCCTTGAAGTATCTAAAATTGTTTGATGTCAGCACAGCTTGATTTCACAGCCATCTCATCAGAGCAGTTGATGCTAACACATCCTTTGTATGCACTCTATGCACAAGTCTCAGCTAACAAATTACAAGGCTTATCGCTTTATTATCCATTTACTAAATCGTGATCCTTCTCCTGTGTTCAAGGTAAACCCTGACATGATATCTTACTTTTAATTACTGTGTATAAATGATAAAACTCTTCATCAGCTAGGTTGCTCAAGAGCCTGATTGCTTCTGCCTACTTAACGAGGACCTTTAATATAGGCAGCAAAACAGTGTGTCTAAATATACATTCTAAGAGAAGAATGTTTTTCCATGCATTTTAGTGCACAGTTCCCAAGTGTTTTTATCACACTTTTTCTCTGACAAATATTCAATTGGCATTCAATAGATAGAATTGAGACAGGTAGATTCGTTTCAGGAATTCATTTGAAATTTGTAAATTTGTAATTTTGATTTCATATTTGTAAATTTGATTTCTCATCTAAAATGAAGTACAAAACAAAAGTTGGTCTACAATCCAAACGTTCTAAATTAACAAGTTGGCAAGAACAGTGTGAAACTATGGAGATGTACATAAATACTGAAAGTCCATTTGTCCCTGTACCTGAACCGCAAATCATGATAACTCTGCTTTTCTAGAACACTGCCAGGTCACCAACCAACTAGTTGGATGTTTTATTTAAAATTGCCTTTGCAGTCTTGGGGAAGTCTTGGGGGAGGGGGAGGGGG
>VZUI01089497.1:0-10125 GCA_013401135.1 Cettia cetti
GCTCCCGCTCGGCGCCGCTGCCCCGGGCCTGGCGGGGGCTGCCGAGTGGAGCCGGGGCGGCGCGGGGGCCGGGGGAGCCGCCGGCGAAGCTCCGTCCCCGCCGCCGGCTGGCGAACGCCTTCCCTTGCTCCCTCGGCAGAACCAGTTTTTTTTGGTTTGGTTTTTTTTTTTTGGTTTTTTTTTTTTTTCCTTCTGTAACACGACTGTCTAAATAAATATCATCCGAGCTTGAGTTAATACGAACAAATAAGCATCCCAAGGGATTGTTTATTTCAGTGACTGCATTCCATTAAGCAGCACCCGTGCTGCCTAATAAATGAAATAAAATACAAAAGATAATGCCCCTACAATTTAACTTTACAAAATGTCAGAGGACAGAGTTGCACTTGCAGTCTCCCATGGCTGCTCTTATCTCTAACTCTGCTTCCCTGAGGAAGTTACAGACTTGGTGGCTGAACACATTATCTGACAAGCTCAGCCGGTGGAGACTTAAGAAACATTTTACCAAAAAATTTTACTCAGTTACAGCAGGTGAATTGATGGGTAGAATGTGGTTAGTAATGCCTGCTGCGTTTCTCCAGCCCACTCCAGGCAGATCTATCCCAGACATCAGGCAGGCAGGTGCCTCAGGGCCCAATCCTGCTTTTGGAGGGTTTTTGTCTTCCGTGAAATAAAATCCTTAATAAACAAGGGGAAGAATAACTAAGTGTTTCTCTCTGGGCAGCCCAGCTTTACACAGACAAGTCACAGTGCTGAAATTCAGTATCATTTTCAGCCTCTTCAAGAGGAAGAGCAGAGATAGATGATCCAGCAGATCCAGCACACCAGCAAGGAAAACTTTCTAGATGTACAAGTTCATAGTCGGACTTCTCAGAGACCTCACATTGATTAAGTGTAGAAACCTAATTCACTAGCCCTTTTGTCTGGCATGTTCAACTACATGTGCTTATATAGAACTTCAAGCATAGATGGCTTTGAGCACCAAAATAAATCATATTTGAGGCTCTGAGTGTATGTCCCTCAGAGCTTTAATTAGGTCTCAAACTAAAGCTAAGCTGCATTTTTTCAAAAGCAAGTCTTTCAAGGAGTAAATGATCATATTCGCATATGGTTCTCTTGATTACAAAGAGTGTTAATAACATGCACATAGCCACAAGCTCAGCAACGTGTAGCAGGTTGGCTGGACTGACTCAACCACGAGATAGTGCTGACTTTGAATGCACTAGTATGTGTGTGAGTAAAGGCTGCAGTGTTTGCCTGTGAATCACAAAGATCTACTGCTGATTATTTAGGAGTTGAAAGGAATGCTTAAAGTAGTAATGAAAACTTCTAGAGATACAGTTTTCTATATCATAACTGATTTCAGCTAATTACTCCTGCCAAAACAGTGTTGGGGAACTCTAAGCATTAGCTCTAAAGCACATTTTAGAATGAGATTTGGAAAATTACTTTGATTTTAACTGAATACTCTCTGCTTCTTTGCAGAGCTCCATTGTTTCAATAAAATCTTATAGACACAGTCTGGTGTTTATATAGATTTGATGTAGCCCATCTGGAGAAGGACAGAACAGAATACAAAAGTTTAGTTTCATCCTGAATAAGGAGAAAACATAAACATTTTGCAACATTTCCGGAACAGAATTCCAAAAACTGAGGTTGTAAATATGAAAATGTCCATTTCAAAACATTTCTTTTTCATCTTTTCAAAACATGTCGATGCAGTTTAAATTTTAATGTCTAAATTGCCAGTGTCACTTTTGTTCCGACATGAATAGATCTTTTCAAAGCAGATGCTTTGGCAGCATTTCCTTAAAATGCTGAATGATGTTTATGGATTTGTCTATACTTTTCCAGTACCTTGGGCCTCCACATCTCTATCCCTGCAACTAACAAGACTTTATCACAGTCCCAACTTGCTCTGTCCTAGATTTTGTGATCTGCATTTTTAAATTGAAATCAAATTTTAGACTATGTGGGATGTGATCCATTAACTACTGTCTGAATCAGGAGCAATAATTACATGGAATTGCTAAGCAAGAGGAAGAACCCGTTAAGGCTGCCAGCATGAGGCCAATCTGGTGGTAGAGCATAGTGGACGTGCCAGCCGTTTTCTATACCTGCATAAACTTCATTACGTCTATTGATTGTAACATATAGCAGCTCCCCATGAAGGAAAAAAGTGTGCAACACTCAGCAAGTCCTAGGAATGGATGAGGTTTCTAGCAAGATGGTGAAAGAAAGGGCATTTTTAGACATTTAGAAGCTTGGTGAAGAGGCGAACATAAACCTGGATTCTGTAATGTTTTGACAGGAAAGAGTGGCATGATCTCACCACTAGGTACATCTCCCATGCAGCCACTCTGACGTTCTTTTTGCCTGGATTCCTTTCCAGTCAGAAGCACTTTCTTTAAGGTCTGACCATATACAGGTGAGCAGGTGCCATGGCTGTGTCATTGGTGAGAGAGCCACATGTGCACCTGCACACTGCCATCAGCCCAGACACTTGTACCTGGTGCTCTCACCCTGCTTGTGAAATGGAGCTGAAGAGAAGGTTGGCTATTGGGTGTTCTGACAGGGCCAGATAAGTAAAAGATTAAAAAAACTAAGTGAGGGACCTCTGTCATAGCAGGAATGTACATTGGAATACCTCTCAGTCTATTGTGTAAGGGAGATCTGTTACTATACAGGGAGAAAAAAATGCCTCTCTCATAGGCAGGAGCAGGCCATTTCTTTGGTTAGTGTTCTTGTGAGTGGTTGCAGGTTGGACTTAGATGGGATGTGAGAAGCAGAGACCGTGGACAGACTGCAGTCCTGGCTTGAAGGCCATGTGGGCCATTCTGTATTTGAACAAATGTGATGACTGTCTTTACATGAAGGCAGACTAAGAATTTATTTTAGTAATGGGGATCTAGGTAGAAGAGAGAGGGATCCATTTAATGAGTTGTAGCAAATATTTTTTTAAGCTTCAAAATCTTAGATGTGTATGTTGAGGCCAAATTTTGTCAGTGATTATAAGAGTGGTTCTGACCACAAATGATGTGGGTGCAATACCGCCATTTCTTAGAATTTCCCTGTGATTTTCCTTGAACTAATCAGAAAAGCATGATGATGTGCTGATCACAGTGATCAAAGCCTGGTCCAACACGTCACTTATCTGTTGATCTGTGGATCACTATGAGGAGCTGCTATGGTGGCCATGATTCTTCTTGAAAGGGATTAGGCAGCTTGCTCTTTATTTTTTTTTTTTTTTTTTTTTTTTTTTTTTTTTTTTTTTTTTTTCAGCAATGGGACAATCCTGTCAAATTGTTTGGTTTTGTGAATGGCTTAATAATATTTTTGGGTGCCATTACACATTCCTGCAAGCTTCATCCATTGTGGCTGATTTGTGGGCCTGGTTCTCTTAGCTGATGTGATGCTAGAGGGCAACTCCTAGGTATTAAAAGCTGGAGAACAGCAGACAACAAGTGATTCTCCTGGCCTGGGAGAGTCTCAGGCTGAGCAGCAGTGGTTCAACTTGGGTGTCTTCAGCAATGTTCAGATGAGGAGCACGATTTGCTAACCAGTCTCATGGGAAAAGACCACTATTACTGTCATTGTCTTAAAGAAATTTATACAACTAGTAGGGCACTTTAACAAGGAAGTCTCTATTCCCAGAGAATGGCTATAACAGGATCTGCTTTCTTATACTCATCTGGTATCTCGATAAGCCTTAAAATCAGGTACACTAGCAGGAATTCCTCATTGTTGTGGAAACCACTTGTGGGCAGCAACATTCCATAGATTTTAGACCTGAGTCACCTCCACGTGAAAGTGGCAGAAATTTCTTCTACAAATGAGATTGCAGAAATGGGAGGTTTGGATTATTTCTGGAAAAGGACCACCCTAACCTATAGCATAAAAGACCATTTTAAATAAAGAAACCAGTTCCCACATGCATAGAATTACTTACATCCAAGATTTCTTAGGCTTAATCCGTGAGTATCGTCACAATGCACATTGATGAATGAATCAAAACAGACCTAGATTTTTAACAGTGGCCCCTAAAAGTTATTTTTTCCACTGACAAACAATGGTACATATATTTTCACAGTTTAAACGTAAAGAGGAAAACTGTTTTCTGCTTAAAAATCATTGTTAATAAACAACTAGCTTCATACTGGAAGTTGTAGTAATAGAAAATAAATGTCCTTTAGCAATGAAATTTATTTCTGAAAATAAGTTGAAATAGCTTCTTCTTAGTAAAATGTAAAAGCACTATATCCTGATTCTTCAATAACTTCTCAAAGGTTTGTGCTTATTTTTTTCTTTCACCAGTACTGTAAAGGTCTGTGTTGTAAAAACTTGATTCTTTTTTCTATAGAGATAAGTATTTGCTAATTGGAACTGCTTTGCTGATATCCATACTCTTACTGGCTTATCAAGGGGTCAAGAGAGCTAAAGCAAGATAAAATTAAATCATGTTTTCAAGTAGAGAAGTGATCTTCATTAAAAAGCAAGATAAAATGATTGAAAATATTTAACCAGGCTGCTTTTACAATCTTTTTTTAGAGCCATGTTGATTTTGAATTCCCTGAATAGGGACTGAGCAGACTGACTTTATACCATAGGCTATTACAAGTACACATAAACATAATAATATTCAGATATTGAGTGATTGTTTACATATTTTTACTGAGAAAGCATAATCATAATGTGAATCTAAGAGATAAACAGAAAATTCTACTAGTAAATTATACTTGCCAAAACACCCCCATAGCTGGTGTATATAAATTCATGTAGCTGGGCATATACAGGTGAGATAGGACATGTGGAGAGGGAGAGTCGCAAAGAAGAATCACAGAAGTCTGTGACTATGCACAGTCCTGGAAGTCCACAACATAAGGAAATTCTCTGCACTTGGTAAAATCTACTTACATAATGCCTATGATAAATAACTCGACAGAGACCATAATACTTGCACCAGGGCTGTAGCAAATCAGGACAAAGGGAACACACCAACTGAAGATAGATGGAACAGCTGTGTTGGCTCAGGTAAGATGCAGGGACTTAAGTTCAAAGTAAGGAAGAAAAAGGAAGTTGTCATTTTTTGAACACAGAAAGCTAACAGAATGATGCTTAAGCAGGGAAATCTCATGGGGAATTCAAGCTAGTCCTGCAAGCTGGCTTTATTTTCAGCTCTGGGTCAGCACTAAGATAATGAGTCTTGCTGCATAGGACAAACACTTATGAAAGCTTAAATATTCTAGAAAAAAAATTAAGTACTAGAAAGAAATTTAGCTATCATACTACAATCAGAGTTGTTATTATACATTTCTTTTAATTCCAATCTCAGACTAAGAAACTGAAATGCCCATGTTTCAAAATAATTCATAATTTATTTTGATTTTTATTGTTCAAATTGTCCAGTGTTGGAGAGAATTTCAAAGAAGCTGATAAATTTGGACTATACAGTCCCTTTGGAAAGAGCAAGTTCCAAATAAAGTTGTGTGGGCATGCAGGTATTGTAGGACCCAAAGAGATATCTGGAGCTATCTTGTGGAACCACTTGAGTCTCTGCAGGAGC
The DNA here is from genome assembly GCA_013401135.1 of Cettia cetti. NCBI lineage: Eukaryota > Metazoa > Chordata > Aves > Passeriformes > Sylviidae > Cettia > Cettia cetti. The sequence continues at coordinate 5,564 of VZUI01089497.1, forward strand.
TGGTGCTATGGAGTACTGGGGTTCGAGGAGAAATTCTTACTGGCAAACATAGATTATGCCTTCCCTCCTTCCCTCCCCCCCAGCACAATCTCATAGGTCTATAAAGAAATAAAGCATTTATCAAAGATTTATTTAGTATCTGGAGATCAACTGAATGTACAGAGAGGTCTTGTCCATACAGACTCCCACAATATCTGGGTTCTTGCTTGCTGAGAACTAACAAATATCTGGGTGCCAAAGGCATGGAGTAACTACGAATCCCCTTAACCTGCCTTTGAATGAAGTGTCAAGAAATGATCTGGGAAATTGCTGATGCTGGTGGTGCTTATTAATATGGAATATTTGTAAAGTCAGTTTCTCTGAGAGCAAAAGACAGGCAAAAGGGAGCTCCTGAGATAGTACAGGCTTCATGCTTTCAAGTTCTTTTTAAAATTTCCCTGAAAGAACTACATTGCAACCTGAATTGAAGAAAAAAAAAAACCTAGAAAATTGTAGAATCTAGTTTGAAATGTCTTTAATTTTCCATATGGAATATTGATATGAATATAAAGTGTAATCTGGTTTCAAGTAGGTTAATGGAAAGAAACAAAGAAATCAAGAAAAAGTAAATGAATCCATTTTATTTTTGTGACCACAATGGTTATTCTACCTTTGACTATTTAGAAAAGAAAATAATTGAGTGAACATATACAATCTAATGTGTGACCAGAAAAGCAAAGCAATGAAAAAGAGTGAAAATCTGCTTTTAATCCTGATTAAGAAATGTATAAAGTGGAATAATACCTCAGAATTACAGGACAGAATATTTATTTCCTAGTAATCAAATAATTAACCATGGACCCATGAAGAGGATGTATGTGAAAGTTAATGTGCATGTATTTACTGGGAGAAGGGAAACAATAATGGCATATTGAAGTGAAGCAGGGAGACACCTGGCTTAGCCACTTGGTTTTTATGTACAAAAGGAAAGCATAAAATTATAGAAGTACATTTTTCTATTATTTTTCTTGAAAATGTACTATTTTTAAAGCTTGGAAGTCAGGGAGGAAGGAATAAATACTTTCCAGAGAGTTAGAGAGAGAAGGCCACTTGAAGAAATTAATTTTTAGCTGGATGGTATAGTTAGTCCAAAAATACCATGAGATTATCAGCTTCTACCAGAAAAAAAAATTGACTTGACTTTAGAAATGCACACTCATGCATGCCGATTGTATACCAACACTAAATATATGGCTTCAAAAGTATATTTAATGTCACTGTAAGATGCATATAAATGTTTTTAAAAAATCTAAATACTGAATATTGCTATTGGTGTCAAAGGCTATGCTGCAAATTTTTACTGTGTGGTAATGGTGGTCATAACATCTTTGAACTATTCAAATATTAGACACAAACAGACTATTTCTAAGACTCTTCAGCATAAAATTTCCCAAGACATTAGTAGCAGATTGAGAGATGGATTATAGAGCGATCAGAAAAAAGTTGGAAGAGAATCAAAAGATACACAGTATCTTTACTAGTTGGCTTACTTTATTGATAGCTGTAGTTTCTTCATAATTAACATGAATTATCATTAAAACCACAGAATTTTCATTTGGAAGACTAGTCAATTAATTCTTCCTCGAATGTTGTGTTTCGAATAAGTAAAACAAAATGAAATATTCCATATTAAAAAATTCTATTTTTCCAAATCAATTACTTTCTTACAGGATCTATAAGTAAGATTTCTATGTTTTCCCACAACAACAAGAAGAAGAATCCCTTAAAGTCTTTTACTACAGTACAAGATTCCTTCTGAACAAATACCATGGTGAATCAAAGGAATCACTAGACTACAAACTATTATAAAATGTGTCTATGAATACTGATCCCACATGAAAATGAATGGAATAGTTTAAACTACAATGCTACTATTTTGTTTTTGTCTGAGAATTCAAAACAAATGTCTGTCTCTGACCATAAATATGGACATATTATACATCCGGACTATATTCTGGATACATTTTCAGAATACTTTCTCCATTAAATATTTTAGGATTTCAGTTTCTTGTCATGAATCAATTACAAGATATTTCAAATTTATAGAATATTCACTGAATAAAAAAATCTTTATATTTATTACTTTAAGAAAAAATAATTAAAAGTTTTAGGCATTAATCAAAGACAAAACCACATTAATGATTCAGAAAATTCCTATATCCTATGGTTAGAAGGTATTGCTACGTAAAAAATGCAAAGCAAAGGTACAATGACCTTTAGTTCTCTCCCCAGGATCAAATATAAGTTCGTCCAATATTAATACTTCACATGGCTACAAAAGAGAGAAATGTATTATTTTTCTGTATGAAGATACCAGCATGTCAGACTGCAAGACAATTTCTGGCCAGGGGGAGGATCTAAGGAAGCTCCATCTCAGGAACATTAGTATGCAGGAAGGGTGAAAACACACACTCCTCCTGGGCTCATCAGAGCAACATCAGCTCTTGCTGTTCTTCAGTCACACCCGACTGACCCAGGTAAGCCACGGGAGGGAATTTCAGGACTCTCATGGCTGCTTCCCATCTTAACAACACTCTTAATTTTCCCCTTAAATTGGCCTCTTCCTCCTCTTTGTTTGTAGGGTTCCCTTTAGGCTCAGATGCTATTTTTCTTTCACTCTGGAAAAGCACAATGCAAATACTGAGCAAGATGACAATGCAATACTCGACAGTGATTAAAGATCAGAGAATTAGGGACACAGTATTTAAAAGGAAGTGCTCTGGCCAAGCAAGCTGAGTAGACTGGAGATGAACAGAGGTGTTTGGAAAGCAAAAGCTATGTGGAATTATACAGCTAAGCAATTGCTATCCGGAGGAAAATGACATAACAAGAACTGTCTACGAATAATTAAAGGCATGTCATAAAGTAGGCCACATTTTTTGATTAATCAAAGAAGACTGAGGAACTCATTTAACATGCAGAGGGGAAAATTTAGGTTACACTTTAGGAGAGCCTATATAAGATTTGAACTAATAAGAACTCATATACAACAAACTGGAGTGTGCCATCACTAGCTTAAAGTGAAAAACCATTCAAGAAGTCTTAATTTCTTTGGATTTGTTTAGAAATAATTAAATAATCTCTATGCTTTACAAGAGAAAGTATCAGGTGACCCCTAGAGTTCATCTCAAGACTGAGCAACTCTGCAGCTGCAATCTCCTCTGGCTTTTGTTAAAAGGCAACAAAGCCATCAAACTGATTAATACCTTTGTACTGTATACAATAACACTGTATTTCTACCACCTTCTGGGTACTTCAGACTTCTGCATACTATGTATGTAAACCATTCATTTTCATAAATGGTTTGCTTCAAATACTGTTTGATTAATGATGTTAGTGTAACCTTATAATATAAACAGAAAGTGGTGATTTATAGGCATGAGTGACTAAAAAGCAAACTGAAAAGCCAGACTATGAAAGAATACATTTGGTTTTGTCAGTAGCAACGCTTTCAAGGCCACTGTAGAAATCAAGTCTAAAGTGTTGTAACATTGAATTGTGCATGACAGTGACTACTTAGTCCCCAAGTAGATATATTTATAATTTGCATTGTGCTGAGACAATCACTGCCAGCAGGTGTAAAGCCCAGCAAATGATATTGGATGTTGCATATTTCCATCCATTAAAAAGTATTTCCAAGAAATTACTTTTTTCTCTCTTCCAGTTCATAATCCTTTATTTGGAGATCTTCCAAATTTCTTTCTTATTTCTAATGAGCTTTTGTGGACAATGGGACTACACTTTTTTCTTTCTAAATGCTGTTTGTTCTGCTCAACTATGTATTAGTCAGTGGCAATTTTAGCAATCACATTTTTGTCAAGGTAAAATCTTGTAGATGCTTCAACTCATTATTTTAAAATAGCAGTGATAATTACCTATTCAAATTATTTCTTGAATTTAGCATGGGATTCTGCAAAGGCCAAAAGGGCTGTTAATTAGCTGTTAATTAATCTGAATGTGATAGCTTTTATGCATATGTTTTCAGCATTACATTGAATGTATGCATGGTACATACATCAGTAGGAACATACATCAGCCCAACCTGGTCACTTTAGATTTTTGTTATCAAAATTCTGCCAGTTGATAAAGTATCAGAGTTTAGCTGGCTGTATGACTTAGCTTGATTCACCTGTTTTGTTATAATTTTTAATGTCAGTATAATATATATATATAATTAATGTTTTAATACAGTATCTGTTTTAATGACACCAATACATAACAAGCTACAAACTCCAAGTACAAGCACAGAAAAAAATGTAACACTTTGGTAATCCATGCTTCTTGAAAGTTTAGCCTGCAATATTTTTGGTTCAACAGCCTGAACTCTACCCGCAGCTTTGGGGTTCAATAGAGCCTCACCTAGCGCAGTAAAAGGGGTTTGAGCTGCTTTTTGTACAAGTTTCTCTCATTCATTCTATTGCTTTCATGTGTTTCAGGCAAAATGTGGCAAAATACCCACAAGATTGAGCCTGTTCCTGAATGGATACTGCTTTTTTTTTTTTTTTTTTTTTTTTTTTTTTTTG